>JANHZU010008108.1:15384-29302 GCA_032468055.1 Acrochordus granulatus
AGCAATAATGGTTGCTTTAAAGGGTTGGAGTGGGATTGATTTTCACAGCTTTATTCCTCTGACGATGGACCGGAGTAAATTTCCCAAAGCTATGGAAAATAAATAAATGTTCCCAGTGTTTGATTCGTCTTTTCTGCCTTGTAATATCTTGTCCTGTGGACATTAATGAAAGATGGTGATTCTTACACTAGTTGGCCTAGCTGGGCCTGGGTTGGCTTTGTTTTGAGTGTGTAGGTAAATGTGAAAAAGAGATTGGCCTGACTAAAACCATGCTCTGAGTTCACGACAGAAGTAAGAACTGAACCATAAATTTCTTGATTTATCTCTTCCTCTTGCTCCATCAGTTCTGTTGAAAGAGGCATAAGATAGCTATGGATGCCTAAGGCATACACAGTTGATCTCATCTGACACCTTCTTCAAAATTTATAATTCTCTAAAATAGTTTCAGAACTGGTAGAACTGATTGGCCAAAAGCAATGGTAGGAGAAAAGATATGAATATTCACAGTGGGAGAATGTTGATGATTGCCATGTCACTTTCAGTTTTGAAGACAATCTTTAACATCAGTCATTGTTTTCCACTTGTGTTTTGATCATCACTAATTATCCTTGCCAAATTGATCTTTATTATGAAACTGGCCTACATCAAGTTATTCCATTTTGTTTCCCATATCTCCAAATTTATGTGGTGACATTATGGCATGAGGAGTATCCTCCCCATTATCCTCAGATCCCCACTTTTCTGTAAGAATGAATGAATGATCCTGAAAAGAACAATTTAGGGTACAAAGATGGACTTCAAATCTGATGTATGTGTCCCATCTTTAGTTTGCCAGAATGATGTCCTAGATGAAATGATAGGCAGAGATGTGTAAGATCATAACAAAAAGGAAGATTATCTGGGAAAATACTCTCAGTTTAATATAGTCTGCTCAAGTAATACTTCCTTTGTCTTCTTAGCAATAATGGCGACAAAATTATTTCAAGAGATTCCTGGAAATATCTCTTTCCAGCTTAAGATCTGTTCTTCTCTCTAAAATAAAGCTTTGTCAGTTCCCAATTAGTAAGAGTGATATTAATGTCATAGGAGAAAAGGACTTTTATGTGTAACAGAATAGCATTCCATACTTGAGTTAATCAAGTCTAAAAGTTAATGTCATTTTAAAACTTGGGTTTTTTTCTTTCGTTTGATTTTAATATGACTGAAATGAAGTGCATGATATAGAGATTTTATTATTAATAAATGCTGAAGCTAATCTTAAATTAAATAGAACATCCTACAGTCATAACCTTGTTATTGTAGGAGAATGGGAAAAGACCATCACTTAGTCTCTTTAAGCCTTGAAAAGAGTGGCTTCATTGAAGAACCAGAATTATTATCTGAGCTGTTGTAATCAGTGCCAAGGATATGTTATCCTAGTGACTTACATACATATTTGGTTTCAGTTTTCATCACCTGAAGACATTAATAAGCCTAATAATGATGCCTACATTCATAATTAGTGGTTTTGGAAAACTAATCTTGAGATTTCAGGTCCTCTGAAGCCTGTTAAGAAATTGGTAAAAAAAATTCCACTAGAATTTGGGATCAGCTCATATTGGGATCAGTGGGATTATATATTAAAAATCCCAGATTAGGACTGGAAAGGTTCAGGTGTTCTTCTGAAGTCATGATGTTTATTGCATGGTGACTCAGTGGCTGTGTTAGTATATTTTTATACTAACAAATAAATTATATGTTATAATTTATACTATATACTATCATATAAATTTAATAATAATAAGAATAATTTTGCACAAATCCATGGTTTGTGGATTGAAGGTGTGTGGATTCAGTTGCACTGCTGCTTCAATACCTCACGAACTGCTGAACACAAAGTTGTAATAGGGTGTAAGTAGACAGAGAGTTGTTTATGCCGTGTCCCTTCTGCATACCTGATTCTGCCTTCTCTTTGTCTAAGGGATTCTTAGTCTGGTATAATTTCCTTCTGCTTCCTTTCCCTGGTATGTATGCACAAAGCCCATGATCTGGCTCTTCTTTTGTCAGAAAGCAGTTAGCTGACCAATAGGCTTTGCCTATGTCTATGTATTTCCTATTAATAAATCTTCTTTCCATTGGAGTTATAAAATTTGCTTTCCTAATTTTTGTTCAGGAACATTCTCTGTTCCGTCTCCAACATATAGTTCATACATAAGTTATAAATTACGATGGTCCTGTTCTTCTACTACACTAAGTCAAAACATATCACCTATAATAGTATAATTGGCTTACCTCTGAACACAGCTCTCGTAAGGGTAAAATTAGTGGGAGGAATCAAGTGTGACTACTGGAGGAAGGCTTTGTTTTGAATTAAATGGATAAACTAGTTGTCAGGATTAATGGTAGAAACTGGAGTTTGTTTAGTATGTTGCAATGTAATATAAATACAAATGTATAACAATTATACATGATAGATTATTATAAAAAGAATGGAATTTCCATTACTTTAATCCGTCTCTTTCTGATATCCAATAGACAGCAAAGAAATACTTGTTTTCAGAGATTTTTTCTTTTTTTATAATCTATTGTTTTTACTCAGACTTTTGTTTTTTAAAATAAATTTCCTGAATCATATTTTCAGAATTGATAATATTCATTTTGGTACTTTAGCTATCTAGGAAGCTGATACATGACTGCATTGGTGCTATGAGTTGATACATCACAGTAGTTTATGGTGCAAAGAACCTATACCAAATTTTGTATGGGCTTCCATTTGATGAATGAAATTATAAAAGAAATTAAAACTAATTTTAATTTAGCTGCAGAAATCTATCCACATTCTTTTGCATGAACAGAGTCACTCTGGATAGTGAGATGGGTGGCATATAAAATTAAATGAATGAATGAATAAAGCTTTACACCAACCCAGTGGTGGAATATGATGCAGGTACAATTCTCTTCCAAGTATGTGGTTTAAGAATTGTAGGAGTGGTTGTCTGAAGACATCTAGAAGCAACAAATGGAGGAAGTCTTTGTTTCTTCTATTTAGAATTATGGGGTAAACGAGATAAAAGAAAATATAGTAATAATTTCCTTGGAATTTACTGGAAGGGTAAGAAGCCCTGGAACCAGCAGATAGTTCTTGAAAGACAGAATATCCATGCATTTCCTTGGCTGCTTCTAAATTAAATAAGTACAAGGACACAACAATTCACCCATGTTATTTTCTTCCAAAATTCTTTTAACACAATTTGAAAAGGGACATTTTCTTTTATTAAATTGAATGTGAACAGCATAAAAAGGACAGAACATTTTTTTTATGCTCAACACTAGTTCATATACTTGACAAAGGATCTTTCTTGTCCTTGACAAAAATCAATCTTGCAGGGTCAACAGTAGCCATAAGCAAATGTTTATCAGTTCCAACATTGTGCCATGATCAATGCCAACACCTTCAAACCATGGCTTATTATTCTGGGTTCCTATTCGTCCATTAAGTGCAACCATTGCTTTCTCAATTCAACTATAATATCACACCATATTTTAGCTTCCTTAAGTAAACCCCAGGTTTGCAGTGCACATTACTCCCTGCCCATATAATTTCTTTAGTTTTCCTCTTCAATTTTAGTCAGGAAATCCTAGGGCGGTTGTCAGTAGACACACAAGTGTATGGAATAGTGGTGCAAGACTGAGCTAGCAGCAAACATATGGAGCATTCATTTTTAAGAGGTAGATCGGAAAAGGCCCTGCCGCTGTTGTTTTTCCCCTCTGGGATTGTCAAGAAAGGTCAAGCAGTTTGAGAGAAAAATCCAATAGCACAAGAGATCAAAGTGTCTCTGTGAATGGAATACCCCCAGGGTTAGTGTGGTGTGAGAGCTGTTGCCTGGTGAAGCATTATTCTTACTGTAATCAAAAAGCCAACACCACTGTATTCAAAGACTATCTCCTGATATTCCAAAGGCTGAATTGTTTTATTTCTTCTCCATTCTGCAGAAATAATGGAGAATTGTTTGCACACATCAAAGCAAATAGACTAAAGCTTACATGGTCAAAGGATAGAAAACAAGGAATAAAAAAACAAATATCCACGCATTCGGTTAATTTGATGGTGTCACCTCAACTCCTCACTCATCCGGTGAGCATATATAAGACTAAAGCCACAAAAACTGAGCAATGGATGGAGAGAAGCCAAGAATTTAGTGCGTGTAAACAAATACATGAGAAACGCAAAAAACAAAGTGAAACAAACCACGTATTCGCTACTTGCAGGTTACAGTAAACATAAGCAGGAAATATTTCATCTTTAATTCTTTTTGCATTATTATAATATTGAACTAAAACTACTTACTGTTTCTGAACTCTCTTTCTTGGAAGGTGTTTTATGATAAGATGGGGAAATGTTTTTTCCTCGTTGTGTAATCCTCACCCACCCCCCTCTATTGCCTTGTTCCCCTTCAGTGATACCATCAAATGCCCAACATCCGGTTTCCTGATTTAATTATCAACACATTCATTCTTGTGAGTTATGGTTAAGTGAAAAACTAGAGACAGTAACTCTAAGGGCTTGGTAGCACAATGGTGGGAGCCAAGATGGAGAGCAGAAGACTGAAATATTGAAGAAGATGGCTGAAATTTTGGTTTTTTTCAGTGATGTTGGTGAGTTTCACCAGAAAATGTAAACAGTTACAATAGTTTATTGGGTATAATCATCCAAATTTCACTGCCACAGTCCCACAAGCCACAGGTGTCATCGGTTTCAGCAAGTTCCATCAAAATCAGTGGGCTATTTTTGGTGGTAACATGCTGCAAACATTAATCTATTTCATATAGTTGTATTTTCCAAACTGTCAGTGTAATTGCCCTTTTAAATGCGCTCTACTGAAATAGATCTTGAATTCTTTTTAAAAGGTAGATAGTTCTCCTGCCAGGTTCAGTTTGTTCCTAGATAAGAGAATAATTCTCTCTAAATATTTTAAATGTTCTGCAATTTTAAAATCATATAAAATTAGGTTTCCAGCTCTCCTTACACCAGAAATCTTTAAGATACATTTAGATATCATTTGCTGGGCAGATGAAATAAAAAGGTGAGTTTTCTTGTTTTCTAATCAATACATTCTCTCCTTTAATCAATGCAACACTGACTGATTTAAGAATAACAACAAATGATTGCTCAATGTGAGGTGAGTGAGTCTGGCATGTTCGCAAAGAAGAAATCAGAAGCTTTTGATTTTAGTTAAGCACTATTTCACATAGGACTGGTGTGCAAGAAATGCCAAGCCAAGCTGGACTTAGGTTGAGCATGAAGTGCAAATATGGACACTTATCTATGACACAGGTATGGCTAACAGATGTGAGTTTGTCTGAAACTGTGATTTGTTGCTCCCTTGCCTGTAGTTTCCTATGGTCTACAAATCTAAATCAGTGGTCTATTACATGTTGTTGCCACACCATTTTGCTTTCCATCCTTTTTAGCAGTGTTTCTCAACCTTGGCAACTTGAAGATGAGTGGACTTCCTCATGCTGGCTGGTGAATTCTGGGAGTTAAAGCCCATACATCTTCAAGCTGCTAAGTGACTGCTTTACAAGTATGTGGGAATTAGCTTTCTCTTATCTGTGCCTAATGGATCCAATGCATATTGAGCCAACATCTGATGGCATTTTGATTTTTGAGCAGATACACATACAGTACAACAAAACAGCCAATCAGTCAGCAAAATGGTGGCTGGGATAGAGGCCATGAATGACATGAACTAGGAGTGAATTTACCCTATCATCTTTTATGTACCATCATAGGTAGTTGTAAATATGAAATAATGATTAAACTACTGGTGTAGTGGAGAAGAGGTTGGGTTTGTAATGGATTAGGTCTAGGTTTTAGTACTTCCTCAGCCACAAAAGCTCTCTAGGGGATTCTGAATCATTCCCTCCCTCTCAACTCAAGCCTTTCACAGTGATGTTGTTTAACTCAAGCCTTTCACAGTGATGTTGTTGTGAAGATCTTGTTGTGCTTAGTTATGAGCATTTCTGTTGGGATGAAAGGAAATGAAACAAACGAAGGTAATTTTAACCTATGCTTTAATGGCTCTGTGTGCTTACAAGAATTTTTTCTTCTGAGCACCAAAGCTCCTGACCTTGGCTTATAATCTAACTGTTCATCCAAGGGTTGTCCCTCCTTCACTTGGTCATGCACAATGATCCAAGGCTGATTCCCCTCTTCACACATGGTTCAATCCTAGTTTCCCTCACAATTTCCAAATTAAAACACTTACAAGTGAATACATTGGTAACATGTAATGTTTAAACTTAAAATTTCTAATTTGGACTTGACTCATCTCATTAAACACACTTAAGACTAATCACAGTTTGTCTAGTATTGAGCATAAAAACTAAATGTGATCAGTGGAAACCTGAAGCAAAAGCTTTTGATCTTTTCACTGTAATGCCAGAGTTGGGGAGAGCATGCAAGCTTGCATCTCCTTCATTTAGTTACCCCACTTGCATTTTAAAGTTAATACATTAAAATGTTTCTTTGTGAGATATACAGAGCTTCACACAAAGCTTCTGCAGGTTGTCAGTTGCTCCAAGTTCTCATCCAGGATTGAGCTGGCTTGAAGTATCCACAGTTCCCACCAGTTACACTCTCACATGTCCTCAGTGTTCATAATCCCTAATTATTCTTTTTCTTTCCAAGCCAGAGAAATCATTCTTTGCCAGAATAAGCAGGCCTCTACCTATGATACTAATTTTTAAGAATATAGATAGATTACAACCACAATTGGGCTCAAAATTTCCGTTGTTAAATAAGATGATTGTTAAATGACTCATGCCCAATTTTACAATATTTTTTTTGCCAAAGTTGTTAAATGAATCACCACAGTTGTTAGTTGAATTATGCAGTTCTTAAGCAATTCCAGGTTCTCGAATTGACTTTGCTTGTTGGAAACCAGCTGGGAAGGTTGCAAATGGTGATCGCATGGGGTGCTGCAACCATTGTAAATACATGGTGGTTGCTAAGGCTCCAAATTTTAATAACGTGACCATAGGGATGCTGTGATGGTTGTAAGTGTGAGGACTGATCAGCATTTTTTTCAGTACTGTTGTAACAACATACAACAAAACAAATGAGTCATGATTAGATTTCTTTCAATCACAGAATTGTAGAATTGGAAGGGACTATGTACTTCCTATGTCACTGAAGAAGTTCAACCTACCACAAAAGCTGCTGATACAGTTCTACAAAGGAATTACTGAGTCTGTCCTTTGCACATCTGTCACTGTCTGGTTTGGTGAACAACCATACAGGACAGGTACAGACTCCAACGTACAATCAGAACTGCAGAAAGAATAATTGCAACTAACCTGCCCTCCATAAAAGACCTCTATACTGAGAGGGTCAAGAAAAGGGCAGAGAAGATATCTGCTGACCCCTTTCACCCTGGACACAATTTATTTGAGCCTCTTCCCTCTGGTAGGTGCTACAGGGTACTGCATACCAAAAACTACAAGAACAGCTCTTCCCCCCGTGCCATCATTCAAATGAATACTTGAGTATATGATGATGCTAAATGCAAGGGCAGAGAATCCTAAATTAACGCAGAAGTTCTGTCTCATGTGTATACATGCCATTAATTTTATGCTTTTTAATATTTCCTTTCTATTGGTGCACACTTCCTGAACAAGTAACATTGTTATGTATTATTGTATACTGTTGTCTTGCAAGTACTGAGATCTGCTGTATCAGAGTCAAATTCCTTGCATGTCTAACCCTGCTTGGCCAATAAAAAGTATCTGAACTGATCTGACTACAAAGATGATCTATTCACCATCTGCAGAGTGCAGGGAAGCCAGTTAAACCATCTAATCTCTTTTTAAAAACTTCCAGCAATGGAGAAGCCATAACCTGTACAGATGTTCCACTGTTGTGCTGTTCTTATTGTCAGGTGTCTACATGTAAACATACTTGGTGCTTCAGACTGTGACTAAATTGCCTTCTTAACTTCCCCGAGAACAAGCAGCATTGCTCCTAGGACCACATTTTTACCTTTTAGGTGGAAGAGAAATATCCATTTCTCTCCAATTAAATTTGCTGTATTCTATATTATCTAAAGAAATCTATTCCTACACTTTCCTCTTGATAATAATGAAGGTCAACAGCCTGGTGCTACATATGCTTGGTTATACAGATAAGAATCATAAAACCCATCCTAAAACAGATGGACAGAAATGCAAGTCTGTTCTAGTTAGCATAGCTTGTAGTGTAATTTAGTGGTTTTCCATCAGTGGTGTAATTGAGATTTTCCTCTTTTTATGAGTTTCATAAAATATACCTCATGTTTTAAGCTACTCATTAGGGATCCTTTCAGAAGGAAAAGTTTTCTATTTTTGTCACTGTTCTTTTTTTTGTCCAAACCTGTTCTTTCCTTAAGATATATTGTAATCTAATCCAATACTGATAGAGGAGGACTTAAATCCCTCCACAGACATTGACTGTAAAAGAAATGTGCTTTTGCTTGAGCTCCATCTGCAGAAGGCAAAATATTAAAGTAGCTCGTTGGTCATTTCAAGTTGTATACGAAAAATCCACTATTTTACTTGTTTGTTAAATTAAAAATGCACATTGCAAAATAAAATCAGATTGTTACTTTCCTATATGCAAGAAATCCCCCAATAAGAGCTCTGAGGATGTAGTATAGATGTAGTAAGAGAGGAGAAATATATTTTACCACTCTTATTGCTGGAAGGTAATCCTTAACTGAGGCTATTATCCTCATCTTCTACTCCATCACTCTGGGTATCTCAAGCTGTGACTGATATCTAAGTCAAGCTGTGTACCATGACAATTCAAAGTTCCCTCTGAATCTCTGCTGGGACTACCAGGTGCTCAGAGAAGACCTTTGCACAGACCCTTCCTCCTCTCAGTGTGGAGCTGCTGCAGAAAAGTACAAGTCTAACATGGAAAGATCTGTCCAGGACAAGGGACTAGTAATAACATCCCCAATTCCAGATAATGCCACCACTGTCTTAAAGGGGAAAAATCAGATCTAGCGGTGACACCTACACTCACATGTGTGTTGGGCCCTTGATGACCTGTTTTCAGCTCTGTAAAACAAATTTCTCACAACACTATCCAGAAAACTACATGGGCATCAATCTTGACTTGAAGACATCTTTGTTTTGGTTTGTTTTATGGTTTGGTCTGCTTTTAGACATCCCCATCCTCATATTGATTAGCTTCCTTCATCCTGATGTTCCCTCCTTTTCTTTTATTGCCACAATTGCCCTTTACCTCTTCCTGAAAGAGTTCTTTTGTGTCAGGGATGCCATCCAAATGATCAAGACCACATGTGGATTAAATTCTAGAAAGAGACTCTGATGAGAAGTTTTTATTGCAAATGCCAAAGAAGGTCTTATGACTACAAATCTAGGGATCTACTACAGAATCAACACTCTATCTGGACTTATATATCAACTCCAACTGCAAATCTTTCTTCCATATTTCTGTAGTTGTAGGGTTTTTTTTGCCATTTCTCCATCTTAAGTGTTGAAGGTATATCTGCATGGATTCAGTAACAGCCTGGTCTCAGGCTTTCTGGGTTCAGTTCTCCCACCAAAGGCATAAAATAAGAGCAAGAACTGTTGTCACCACGTTTGATGACAGGGTAAACACAGTATTCGGTACAGAGCCATGCAGATGAATGAATTTCTGAATAAAGTAAAAAGTTAATCTGAGTCTTTTGATCGGCTGCTTCTGGAATTATTTCGATGACATAATGCTGTAACTGGAGAAATTTAAAAAAAATTATAAAATCTCCCCTGAGTCAAACTGGACTCCTGTGACTTTGTGTTCTTGAGATTTCTTGGCAACAAATTGCTGTCTTCTGGGATTTTTTAAAAAAATTCCCAGTCTTGTTTACAGACCTAATTTTATTTATTTATGTGTATCCCGCCTTTATTTTTTTGTAAACAATGCAAGGCGACAAACATATTTAACACACCTTCCTCCTCCTATTTTCCCCACAATAACAACCTTGTGAGGTGAACTGGACTGAGAGAGAGTGACTGGCCCAAAGTCATCAGCCAGCTTTCATGGCTAAGGCGGGATTAGAATTTATAACCTCCTGGTTGCAAGTCTGTTACCTTAACCACTAGACCAAACTGGCTCCCCCCTAAATACAAATTAAATCTAACTTTGCTTAACTTTTTGAAGACCATCCAAGATAGCCTAGGTGCTACCAACAAGCTGAATACAGTGGTTGGGGAATGAGATCAGTAATAGGGTTCTCCACATAGTGTTTGATGAAATTATTGGGAGCTATGCAACTGCATTTTTTAAAATTATTTTCATTATCTTCACTAAAATTTTGAGTGGAAATTTGATTGGTGAATTGCATCATTTCATTTACAAAAAACTATTGCAAAACTGAAGATCAAAATGCAGATGTCCCTCGGGGAAATATACCAAGAACCAGATTCATCACAGAGGGGTTTCTCAACAATGACTACTCCTCCATCTCCCAAATGAGGGATTTTTATAGCTTTTAGAAAAGCCCAATATTTTAAAATAAGATTTTTTCAAATGTGCAAATTCCTCTTAATGTGTGTGGCTAATATGATTTGGGGCTATAGTTGAAAAACCTTTCTTCTAAATGCAATTCACAATTTTAGTAGAAAATTACATTTTGTGTTTCAGTAATGATCCCATGAGTTTATTTTTGCATAAACTTTTCTTTTACTTTGTAATGCAAACCTGTTTAACTGAAAACAAATTGCATTTTCAGCTAAAAATATAAATTAATTTTCTTGCAAAATTCCTCGGTGGCCTGAAATATGTTCTGAACTCTGGAATTCTTTCAGAAAGTGGTAATTTGAATTCTTACTACTCTTAACTTTTTTATTGGTAATTTGAATATTTAGGTATAATTACAAATTCACATTGAGCAAGGATCTGAAAAACTTGCCATATGCATAAGGAGTATACATGTGAAGTAGGCTACATTCTACGAAGAAACTATTTTTTCAATACTAAAGTATGAGAAATCTGAACCTGAGAAACCTGAACTGATTTCAGACTCCAGGGTTTCTATCTTTTTAAACTTTTCATATTTTTTAAACAATTTTTTTTCTCCCAGAAAAGTTCTGCTCTGTATTTGGTGAAATCATTTTAGTTGGCAGAAGTTGCCTTCTAAATCTAAGCCATTCTTTGTGTGCTGTGCTTTAAATAGCATGAAGTGCCTCACTTTTCTATGTACGGCGTGCCAAAGAAGCCTTGATTCTGAGCACATTTGCATCTGTTTGGGGTAATTCCCTTCCTATGTTCCAAAATGTAAGTTATCCATCTTCCCCAAGCAGCGGCATTTGTTGGAAACAGTTGCCAATTTGAAACTTGATTGAATTTGTTCTACCACTTCATTTGAGCTTCATTTGAGGCCTGAAATATGTACAACTTTGTTTTTCCAGCTGTTTTAACATTCTCAACCAACACACATTAGGTCCCAAAAGTTTCAGTACTGATGAATAGACGCAAGTCATTATGGACAGCTACTGCCTTATTTCTAGCAAGGCAAAGAGAGCTCAAAGGGCTTGCTTGGGACTGCAGAGGTAAAATGTCCAACATCTGCAAGAGGCTGATTGAATTCAGGAGTTCCAGATTTCTTGACTGCCCAACATCCAAAGACAGGGAAAATACTGAATTACATTTCAAAAGATGTGTACTGCAAAGATTGCTAAAAGAACTTGGTGGTACAAGTAATCCTCAACTTATGACCCAGTTGGGTCCAGACTTTTCATTGTCAAGCAAGGTAGTTGTTAAGGGAGTCACACCTGCATTTATGACCCTTTTTGCCATGGTTGCTAAATACATCACTGAAGTTGGTAAGTGAATTACATAGTCGTTAAACAAACCTAGGTTCCTTCATTGACTTTGTTTATCAGATGCTGAGTGGGAAAGTCACAAATGTCATCACATGACCCTGGGATGCTACAATCATCATAAATCCATGCTGGTTGCCAAGCATCTGAATTTCAATCACATGGCAGATATTATGACCATCACAGTGCCATTGTAACTTTGAATGGGCACTAACAAATGGTTTTTAAGAGGAGGATTACCTGTACCTGGGAAAGCAGAGCAACAATGTAAGTTAAAAGAAAGGAAAGAAGTCTGACTGATTGTAATGATTCAGCAATGCCACCAAGAATGGAGAATGAAGAAGTATAAATTATACTAAAGCCAGGAAGGAAAGTATGTTCTACCCTCCCTCCATCTTATCTTTGACAGAGATTTTGCCACATTGCCCAGAAACTGCAAGTCAGATAGAAAGAATGCTGAAGGAAAGTCCTACAACGAAACCAAACCAAACCCAACTTTATTAACTCTTTTGCCATAAAGGAGAAGTTGAAGAAGACATTAGTCAATGGACCCTAGTCCTTTTGCTGCATTAGAACATTTAGGTATTTTTTCCTAAACAACTGAGACAATGTAGCTGATGTAGGATCCTGGCTAATCAGTTATGCCTTAGGCATGTTCTCTCACTTCTGAATCTGTAATAATGCGACGGCCTACCGTACAAGGAAAATGTAATAATCACTGAGATAATATACATGGTGTACTTCAAAGGCTTTAAAGTGTGAATAAATGCAAAGTTATTGTTAATTAGATTCATTTTCCATGAAGGAAAAATTGCCCCAATGGAAGAATAAAAGAACCAGCAAAGTAATTAAAAATAGAATTAGAACCAAATACTATAACAGTACAATTACATTTGTACTGGAATATAATAACAAAAGTCTTAAACCGTGCAAAAGGCTCCACTGAAAAGGTACGAAAGAAAAGAAAGTGGGAACTCGACAACTCCAAAGAAAATGTATTTGTCAGTTGTGAGTGACAGAAGAGAACAACCTTTCCCAAATGCCTGACAAATTGAATTCTCCGCTGCTGGTGTGCTCCATAGGATATCTTTGGCAAAGCTTAATGTCTGCACAGATTTATCCTAAACAGGTGTTCCTCAAACAGCCAGTTTTAAGTAATTTAGGGCTTCAGTTGGTGAAAGTACCAGTTTCATTTGAATCCAGAATCAGGGTCTACCTGGATTCAAGGGACACTTCTGGGCTATAAATCTGAAAAGAACCCTTTCCTGAGTTTGTTGCATGTAAGTCCCCACATATGATTTTTCGACTACTTCCATCTCTTCTGAATTTCTGTTTATCCTTTTCATTCTTGTCCACTTTGTCGGTGCTAAGAGCAGTAAAACATTTTCATGTATTTATTTGAGTGACAACAACAGAATGGCTACTGTGGGAGAGTGGAGGCAAATGTTCTCGGTGCCAAAAATTAGCCTCCCATGACTACCTTCTGGAGATGAGCCAGTAGGATAGGGTGGAAGAATTACAATGTAGTGCTCCCTTGTGGGCTTAACATTTGCAAAGGAATCAAAGAGAAATAAGAGCTTTGTTCTTGCCCCATCCGGTCCCAAGCACTTCCAATACATTTATTCAAATACATTCGAAATATATTTGGTCCCATTTTTTTCTCATTGGCACTCAAGGAGTTTTCATTTTAGAATGTTTTTAATTGGCTGTGATGTTAATCCAATCTAAAACAAAAGAGTTGCCAATGGCCACAGACTCACAGAGTTTTTACCCTCAGAAAAGTGGATCCACTTAAACTGATTTCCAGAACAAGACCACTTTCCTCCCTCATGGCTGGATCACATAGCGATAGGAACATGTCAATGGTTGGCATGGAAGATTAATTAATAAAAGCTCTTATTTCTCTTTGATTCCTTTGCAAATGTTAAGCCCACAAGGGAGCTCCACATTAATTCTTAATTGTAATAAATGTAATTCTTCCATCCTATCCTTTTGCTGGGCCAAAGCTGAAAGGATGCTCAGCTGTGGATGTGAATGCAGGTGAAAGGGAAGTACGATGCTGTAAGAAACA
>JANHZU010008109.1:25633-36011 GCA_032468055.1 Acrochordus granulatus
AATATGATAAAAAGAATAATCAGTTGCCTATGCCTCAATGGAACATAAAAGCAATGGTATAAATATGCATTTTTATACTAATATATAAAATCTTATTGAAGATTCTGCTTTCCAGACAATCTTCTGTTATTTCTCAGTGATAACTCTATTTGTTAAGCATCTTTTCTGTCACAAATGTACTCTATTTTTTTATATTTGATGTTAAGTAGAATATATTAATTGGAATATTATTATTACTCGTGTTAATAAGGGTCTTTTTTTAAATTCTCAGATGTTCTTCATTCTTATTCCTGAAAACTCATCTCAGATTTTATTTACTGGAAAATATGTTAAGAAATCAGCTTCCTCTTGATTAGATTCATTTATGACTGCATATTAAAAAGAATTTGAGCTTTTTGCAGAAAGGGTTTCATTTGACTGAAGTTTTTAGAAGCTTCATATGGAATGAAAGTGATTGTTAGATTATTACTTGCCTTGTTTTTCTGCCAGGGTCGATATTCTGATTGAAGTGACTCTGGATCCACCGGGAAGGGAAAATGATGCATTTTATGAATATGCAACTCTTTGAACTCAGGTCAATCATGGAGCATTGTTCTGCAGCTCCCATATGAAGGAGAATGGACTTGCATGCTTCATAGTCTATCCAACGTATAAGATGTCTATCTCAAGCAGAACTTGACTGTCATTAGTGAATATACAACTGCTACATAAACATCCATGAATCACATTGATGTAGGTGACTATATTAATTTAGGTTAATTGTTTACTACTACGTGTCTTTTAAAAGAAGATTCAGTCTATTTTGTATATCTCCATTTGTACAAATACATGTGCATGTGTGCGTCTATAAAATGGTTAGATAGGCATGTGTGTGTCTATAAAATAGTTATATAGGCAGAATGCATCCAATTCTGTGGCTGTTTTGGAGTTAGCATGGCTCATAGGCTTGTTAGATGTCTTCTGGATTCAGTTGAGCAAGTGGAAATCTTCAAACTGAGCAGCAAGCAAAGGAGAAATCTTGACCTTCAGCTATTTTGGTGTTTGAAGGATTGTGAATTCCTCTATCCCCCAGATATATGATTTGCTTGAGAAGGCAGGAATATATGAAAACAACTTCTAGCTCCTACTTTAAGCTTTAAATAAATAAGTAAATATAGTCTTTGTTTGACCATCACTACTACTTCTAAGATTTTTTTTTAAATATACATTTTAAATAAAAAAACACTTATGAAGTAAAGAATAAAAAATAAAAGAAAAAGAAATGCATGCATGCTTCAAATATTGATGACTTGTTTACAGACTTATCATGCATTATGGAGTTCTCTTTTTCTGAAAATAAATGTACTTTATGAAAAGAGAGCAATAGAATACAGAGCTTTAAAAAGGGTGAAAGATGTATATAATCTGAAGAGAAATAAGAGTATATTAAAAGTTAATCTGCTATGATGATTAGATCTTATGTGCTTAATTTTGGAATATTAAAATGAGATATGAATGAACTGAAGGCACCTGTGATTATGTCATGTTTGTAGTAAATAGGATAAAAAATCTTAATAATAATATTATGAATGACTGGAAGTTGATGTAGTACCATGATACTGATCAAACTAGAACTCTACAGATATTGAAGTGTTTGCTTTACAACCAATTTGCTTAGCTGAACTTAGAAATGCAACAATAAACTGAGAATTTTGTTCCTTTCTCTTAATTGTACTGATAAATGCCTTCTATTGGCTGAAGGCCTTTCAGCACATTCTTTCCCAAATTTTCAATTGCCTTCTTTCGGTATTAATGAAATTACCTGTTCAAAACTTGATTGTAGACCCAGAGCAATGTTTCATAAACTACCAGAAATCAAGATCCCAATTACAAATGCACTGAAGAGAACAATACTTTTGGAGCTCATTTTCTACATGTGTTGCAATAGGGCAGAGAATCCAGACATTGAAAAATTAAAGTTCTCTTTTTCTCCCTCTTTTTTTTATATTAGCTTCCAATTTATATTAGCTTCAAGATATTGAGATGGTATCCTTGGCCATTCTTACTCATATAACTGCACAACATTCTTATATGGTTTTTATACAGAGAAGAATCTGTTTCTAAGTCTTACCCAGCAAGCGGATTGAGAATTCAAATTTGGATCTTCCCAATGTAGATCTGATTATTTTATTAAACAAACAAACAAACCCCCAAAAAACTGTACTATAAAGGTTCTTTAGATGCACCAATCTGGTACTATTATTCCAAATATGATGGTGACACCCTCTTCCCCAAGTGACTGAAGTGATTGAAACTAAGGCAGAGAAAAAAGAAACTAAATAATAACTACATAAAATTTAGGAAATAATATTTGATGAAAGCTAACAATTATTAAACATTCAGTACCAACAAACAAACAAACAAAAGAATTACTCATGGAAGTCCCTTTGAAATGTATCCCCTAAATCAGTAGAGAAATACCTTTTACAATTCTGACTATCTGAATTTAGTGTAATATTGGAACTCATAAATGTTTGAAATAAGTTATCTGAATTTTTCATTTATGTTGTACGATTACTCGGAAAGATTCAGGCATTTATATAACACATATAGCATTATCAATAATGAAAAGGAAAACAGAATTGCAAACCTCCATTAATTATGCATATTTTTAAAGAAAAGATTGGCTATATTTACTTCTTTTGCATAATTTAGAGTAAAGATAAGTATAAAATGTAAAATAGAAATTGCTGTCAAGTGTTTCATCTTTTGTAAGATTTCCAGCTTTACAAAGTAGATCACAAACTTCACAAAACAAATTAGCTGAGGAACTAATTTAACCAAACTGTGCTCTTCACTGAATATCAGTGCTCATGTCTTCAGGACTATACATTTGATACAGAGATAAATGAGGAGGATTCTGATATTACCCTTGGCTTCAGAAAACATGGCTTATTGGGACTGACTAGCTGGATTCATAAATGTGTTAAAACTGCATGTTTTTAAACATGGTTTGTTGAAGTCTCTCTAATACCTTGATTGATAGAGAATTAAGCCATAAAACAATGGCAGTAATATATAATACCTGGTTCACGCATTACTTTGAATCAAAAGCAGAACAATTATGTAAGTTAGTGGGACCCTTCTCTTTGTAAGAAAGGAAATTAGATAAGGCTAATAAAAATCAGAACTATTGCACTGAAAAGCTTTCAGGCCATTCTCTGCCACACATCTTCAGCTTTATTATGTTGGTAAGAGACATTTGAATTTTCGAAGATCCATATTGCTTCCTTCTCATTAAAGAAGTTATTGGAGTCAAATTGATATCTAGAATGGTTGGTGAACATGTAGTTGGTTATGTACCCTCCTTTTCTGACTATTGGTTCTTTATTTATCTTCAGACCATGATTGGAATGGGACCCATTCAGTACCCAGGTTACATCCTGGATTATATTCATTCTACTATAACTGAGGTTTTATAAGGAGCTCTAATAACACAACTCAATATTTATGCACTAAATCTTATAAATTTCAATAACACAAGGATATTTAAAACTGCAAATTGCTCTGTACTTTGTAGTAATAGAGAAGTTTAATTTTCTGCTTCTTTCGGGCAAGTTTCATGCTGGCTCTCCTTTCAATAATACAAAGTCTTACTCTATAGTTTTATATTTATGAAAATACAGTAAACCCTTTGCTTTATACTTATAGTAGAATTTCAGCACATTTTGACAATGTTTTCCACAGTATTCTTGCTTGTATTTTTTTAAATAATGTTTGCTCACTTGATGGTATGAAATCAAAACTCAGTGTATTCAGAGTCTTTTAGTTCAAGTCAAAATAAAATATTAATAGAGGGTATAACTTTGTTCTTTTTATAGGAAATTAAAATGATTTAAAATTGCCACTGCTTTTAGGAACCCAAATGTTGGGTGAGAATGATAGACAAAATCCTAAGTTATTTATTTACCTGGTTATTAATCAGATACTGTTTCTACTTATCTGGATGTTTTCTAGAGAGGATGTGTTCTGAGCTATTTCTTTCTTTCTTGACTTACATCTTTTAAAGGTAGGTAAGTAGGTAGGTAAATAGAGGGACAGACAGACAGACAGATGCTTCTGGCCAGCCAGGCACTTTTAGAAAGTAAAAATGCCAAGTGGGAGCGACAAGGCTTTGTCAAGAAAATGTGCACTCTTCTTCAGTTGTTAGGCAGTTTTAACCATTTGCCTTTTGAGAAAAGGTAGATATCTTGGGCTGGGCCACCCTGTCATGATAACCAGTCTTTCCTGCTTATTTGAAGTTTCTGGAATTCCTGTGTGCCAATGGCATACATTCAGAAGACCTAACAGGTATGCCAAAACAAATGGTTGCTCCTGTACAATGGAACCAGGTCCTCAGATTGATAATGATGATGATATATTATACTATTTGGAAGCTACTATGGCTCAACACCAGTATTCAAGAATACATCTGAGTCTCATGTGTAACCCAGCAACATTTTAGAAAATAAATTTGATTTGTGTATGACTCCAATGTTCTGCTTAAAAAAATATACTCAGCTGCTTTCAAAGAAAAGGCCTAGGGATGACCATGAACTCTCAGAGGATTTCTATGCCAGAAGAGTTTTCACTACCTCATCTGGAAAAGCATTGTTTGGATGAAAGCTCTGAAAGGTCAGCCCTGATGAGGGCAATGAAGCCTGTTTGCAAATTAGTGCAGGGAGATGACCACATATTCTCTGTACCAGGGCTTTGCTGATCTTTGGCTTCACTTTCCAAATTTGTAGTATGGAGTATCTGCAGAAGGTACCTCTCTGTGATAGGTCAGTATATTAACTTCCCCTCAATGCACTAATTTAAAGCAGCAATTTATTATCCTGGGAACATGCAACAGAGGTGGCTGTCTTTCATTGCAGACAGATACTGTACTTGCATCAATTTGACTCCCAAAGCACCTTTTGGAATGAAACCTTAAGACTTTTACAGTCCTGTTGTGGTCCTGCGAGAACCTACTTGGAATTATTTCTTAATAACTTTTGTGCTTTACCTGTCCAATTGGATAGAGAATAGTAAGAGCTTCCAAAGCTCTCCTGAAAAGAACCCAAAAGAGCTTCCTTAAGTGGTGTTATATATCTCCACTTGTGTATTACAGCTTTGGAAAGAAAAAAAGAAGAAGAATGCATACTCTTAAGGCCAAAATAGAAACTTAATTTTGCTTGTTTATTTGCTTGTTTAGATCTAAACATAATAGTATGTTACTATCTGGAAAACAATCAGCTGTTTTCATGAAAGATCACAATCCCATGTACAAACAGTTTAGATCAACATGAGATTTGCTCCAGAGATATCATAGCATTCATTGACATCTTAGCCAATGTCTAGAGTGCTAATTGTGCTTTTGTACTACATTATCCATCCCATAATCATCCAGTAACTAGACTGGTATTTAGGATTATAGAAATGGTAATCCAAAACTGATGAAGGCTTATTATTGATGCTCTAATGTATGTATTAAAGTAACATACATCTATAGCTTATTAATGAATATAAATACTTTGCACCTTCATAGTTAAAAATGGTAATTAGGATTGAAGCAGAATTTGCTCAATTTAAGAACCAAACCAGCAAAATAATGAATGAGACTCAAGGCTGCAAAATAATATATCATTGATTGTTCCACTCAATGTTTAGAATCTTGCTAATTTCTAAATGCAATTTTTTTCCTAAATGAAACAAATTAGTGCATAGCAGATAGCTGTATTTCTTGAAAATATTGATTTGGGATGCCAGCATTGTTCAGAGATTATGTCCGCTGTCTTTTCTATCTTTGGTTCTTGATTTTTTAAAAAAAAATCTATTCTGAAAATCCTTCACCAAAATATTATATTGTGGAAAGATTTATACATATTTCATAATTGGTTTTTGAAGTTTCGGTAATCGATAATACAACTGCTCAGTCTTTTCTTCATCAAGGGATATAGCACTTAATTATATTAATTATAATTAATATTAATTAATTATATTAATTGTATGACTCACAAGCTGACCACAAAAATCTCAGTTCCTACAATCTACTTGTGAGCAGCAGCTACCCAGAGAGCAAATGGATCATGTCAAAATCTCTCCTTTTTCCAGAGCAACTTTGCCAGCCACAATTTGCCATCTAGCTGCCAGTCTCTGCCATATTGCCATTTCTACTCCGTCAGGGATGCCTAAGTTCATGATGAATCCTCACTGGAAGTCCAAGTTCTTATAAATCTTTGAAGGATTGACAGCATTGTTTGAATATTCAGTGCCCTTTGATTTTTGTGGCAGTTACAAGTCCAGAATCTAAGAATACAATTTCAGCTTACACATCTTCTGCTTATAAAGTAGAAGTCACTGACAAGAATTTCAGCAGTTCCATCTGGGTGGTTTCCTATGAAAATACAGAAGTGCAACAACATTAACTTTTGACTCTTTGTGAATTAGGGAAATGTGAAGCATCAAGAAGGCACCATTTACTTTGTGTGCCAAATTCAGTTTCTTCTCTATTGGGGTAGCAAAGTTGAACTTGCTCTGTGTCAGTTACAACATGTGTGAATTTTCCACAGATTTTATTCTCAGAGGAAGCCAGCTTATTTGATATGATCAGGACCAATAAACCTTCACAGAGAATAAAACATCTTTATTGCTCACAAAGTTTGGAACATACCATTTGTAAAGGATTATGCTTATTAGTTTTTGTTATATATATTTCTGCACATAACTGAAAGTTAATTCTCTATACAGCCACTGTTAAAGTCACATGGATCCTTTGTACTTTAAATCATTGCTGTTGCAGACTGTCAATTCTGGAACCCCATCTTTTAATGGAGCTAATAATTACTAGATCAAGGGTGGTAACCAGATCACCTTAGATTTATTTCCTTTGGCAATGAAATGACCAGGGCTGGGTGTTTGGAAAATATGGAAATGTTCATGACAATATTATCACACTAATGTTGCATTGTGAGAACAATGTTTGCATGATGATATCTTGACCCTTGGATGCTCTTGCCCTTCTATGACTTGTGTGAAAACTCATTTTCACAGAACTGTGATGAATTATCATGATAATATCACACATTAGGTACAATTCAACCATCATATTAAGCCATGACTTGCTGAATAAGTCACCCTTATTCACTGGATAAGTCATAAGTCACTGGATGAACATATTAGCCTAAACCAAAAGCCATTGAGCATGGCTGGGTTCACATGATATGCTAAGCCGGTAAAGAACAAATCTTACCAAGACCTACTCAATATGTTCTTCTACATTGTCAGACAAACAGCTGAAGCTTTTTTCTCTTAAATTAATGGAAAATGTCTTCATTAAAGGGATAACATTCATTGCCTTACTAGAAATCTTGTTCATGCAAATTGTCTTAAAACATTGTTGGAAAATCAACAGTTGAGTAGATTTATCAGTAAATATGCACCTTGTTATGGTTTGGATCATCTTAAAATCTCATTTGTTTACTATTACTTTTCATTTGGTCTTATAGAATGTCAACTGATATCAAGGAAGTTGTACTCTTTTCTAGACACTACTCATCCATTAAATCATTTTATTAAAATATTTTCAAAGGTTTTCATTGTACTGTTGAAAAATATTGTATACATTCTTCAATTAATATTTTTCTGTATTCAAACAAATTGTATAACTAAACCAGTGACTGATTGGATAGGAAGCAGTAAATTTATATAAATTTGAACCTGATCAGCAATTACAGATTACTGCACTAATACTGCACAAAATTAATAAGTTATACTGGCTCACACTTTAAATTAGCACCATGACATTTATCCAGGAAGACAGATGTATTCAAAATATTAGAGAAATAGGAAGTGGTAATAGACATTTGATAAAATAAGAGAAATATAATAAGACATTATATTATAAATGTAGGAAGCTGTGTAGAAGAAAGGAAATTGTCACATAATTTACTCTTTAGTTCTGGGACTTTTATACTAGCAATGAGTTGACATTTTCATCCCTTTCATTCTCTTGTAAGAGACATGTACTGTATATCTTTGTGCAACTACAGAGCACTTCTCCTGAAAATCTAGCAATTATTTTATATTGTTAATTATAACACATTACCATATTTTTTAAAATGCCACAGATGATCTATTGATTTAAGGTACTTTGGCAAAAATTGCTATGCAAGTACTAACAAAAGAGCCTAACTTAATTCAGTCCTTTCTTAGCTTCCACAATTAATGTTTTCCAGAAATGTTGGATTTCAGTTGTCACTGTTTCCACCCTGCTGAGAAATTCTAGAAAGTGAAGTCCACAATATCTGGAGACACCCAGTTGGGAAACTGGTATGATCCATTCACTGGAGTGTGAAAGCTGGATAAGTTCATCAGCTAACAGAAAAAAAAAAGCTTCAAAGCCAACTTTAAAAGAAACCATTCCCTGATCTGAAGTAGACTTCAATCTTTTGATCATCTTCTGACCAGAAAATAAATCTTATTCAAATTCAGTTAATTCAGGACTGGAAAATCAGTTGTTAATGGCATCTGATTTGAAAATTAACATAATAGAAGAATGGTAATTATTAAATGCAGAGGGACTAACAAGATAGTTAATATCTTAATTAAATTTATCTTGCATTACATTAGATCAAGTGTATCCATTTGCAACAGCATCAGATAACACTGGTTGAGGCTGCCAGACATGCAAGAACTTTGTATCTCCCTCAACATCCAAACTGATAACAGAGGAAGTAAAGAAGTATCTATTTTAGATTTTACCATGACTTTTCTTAATTTTTTGTCCTGAGCCTAATTCTTCAGCTACATTGAGAAACCTTGCTACCTTTTACTATCAAGAGTTATAAATCTGTACTTGACAATAATAGATAATGAACCTACTTCTTGGAGAGATGAATAATAATTTGATCTTTTCTTGTGTAGGACAATGGTAGGAATGAAGTCTTGTTTTCTGAATGTCATTTCAGCTTTGATAGTGTATAAATTTAATTGTACTGAGGTTATAACATTAAATTATATGGTATATTGTTTTAATCATGGGCACAGAAAATGAGAGGAAAAACATAATTCATTAATATCAATTAATGACATATTTCAAGAGAAACTGGAAAAGCATAATACAGAAGATTCTTTATAAGACATAAAGTACCATATGCTGCAATTAATATGATTTTATAGGGGTCAAATTGATTCAAATAAAGCTTAAATTGAACAGCTGTTTCTGTTATCTCAAGTGCACTGATGTTGGGAAAAGTAAAAATAGGCAATTTGTGCATGCCAGCTTTTGGAAGCAAGATGTAACTTTTAATTTCTTATACTTTCTGCTGATAATAAGTGAACAGAATTTATATATAAGAACTGGAAAGGCATGGAAGTTAGGCATGTTTATTGAACATCATACCTTTGAAGAAATAGAGGAATTCTTCAGGTTGGACACAACAGAGATTTCAGACATCTTTGAATCCCTGAATATCAGTGAATGTTCATTTTCAACAGCATAAGTGATCTGAATTGTCTGCAGTTCATTTACACCTTAAAGACCAGAGACATTCCTTTGATGACTGCAAATTCCAGATTCTTAATAAAGAAACTAACTGGCTTTCCAGAGAGGTCAAAGAATCTATGTTAACATGTTAAATGTTAACATAATGAGGGAGGGATTAGATTTCAACTGTCTCCTGTTTACAATGTTACTTTAACTCATTTGCAGAGAAACATTTTAGCATCCTCTTCAGCATTCCCTGATGTGTTACTGTGTTGACACTTAGCACAAAACTGATATCTAAATCTTTATTGCTTGTCATTATCACTATGTGATGTAAGAATGGTTCTGGTTTGTATCCTATATACTGCCTCTTTTTTGGGAATAAAAGTATATATGCTTGCCATCTCTCCATTTCCCCATGAAATTGCGAAAGCCACTTGGACAGGAAGTGAAATGCTT
This sequence comes from Acrochordus granulatus, assembly GCA_032468055.1. NCBI lineage: Eukaryota > Metazoa > Chordata > Lepidosauria > Squamata > Acrochordidae > Acrochordus > Acrochordus granulatus. The sequence continues at coordinate 35,580 of JANHZU010008109.1, forward strand.
TCCAATTTATCGAATAATAAAAGTCCACTTGTCCTTTTCAGAAAGTTTTGTATTATTTGCATTTTGATACAGTGAATGTAATGTATAGAAATTTATAATAAATAGTCTAGGGAAGAAACAAATTGCACTTTATTTGCTCAAGATGATAAATACCAGAAGTGAAATATCAGTGACCCCAAGGGCTGCATCTGAGCCTTATCATAAATTTGAACAGTTGTTTAGCAAGTGGTCATTAAATGAGCACCACCTATATGCTACATCTGATCCGTACTAAATATACATGACTCGGAAAGTGCATTTGATTTTGAGATAGGATAAACTGTTTAGTTTTGCCATAGCGTTCCTCCCAAGGAGAAAGCGTCTTTTAATTTCATGGCTGCAGTCACCATCTGCAGTGATCTTGGAGCCTAAGAAGGTGAAATCTGCCACTGC
>JANHZU010008110.1:0-16132 GCA_032468055.1 Acrochordus granulatus
TCCCTTGGACAGCAAGGAGATCAAACCAGTCAATCCTACAGGAAATCAACCCTGATTGCTCTTTGGAGGGACAGATAATGAAGTTGAAGCTTAAGTCCTTTGGCCACATAATGTGCAGGGAGGACTCATTAGAAAAGGCTGTGATGCTGGGAAAGATTAAAGGGAAGAGGAGAAGGGGACGGCAGAGGATGAGATGGATAGAGCATAGTCAGTGTGATGGGCATGGGTTTAGGTGGACTCTGGTAAGCAGTGCAGGACAGGCACTGAGGTCGCAAAGAGTTGGACACGACTGCATGACTGAACAACAACAATACCCATTTTCTGTAATTTTCCCCAGATGGTCAAATAAATCCATGCCCCCCAAAAAGTTAATCCTTACTCCAGATTTTAGCAAGCTCAGGATAGAATCATAGAATCATGGAGTTAGAAGGGATCATATAGGTTATCTAGTTCAACTCCCTGCTCAGGACCATCCAGCTGTTGAAACTGTCCAGTGAGGGATTTGAATACAGAAGGTAGGATCACTGAAACTCATGGATACAGAAGAACAGATGAAGAAATCCAGTAGAAGACAATCTCTGTAAATCAAAGTTGAATTGTTGAATCCTTGATGCTCTCTGAGCTTGGTGGTTTCCTTGCAGACATCTCCTTACCCAACAAAGCAAATCAAATCTGATGTTCCCTAGTTGGCCAATGAAATATCTGCAAAACAACCACCAAGCTCAGAGAGGACTCCACAGATGAAGAAATTCACAACCATATCCTTACATCTGATCTGATCTCCACCCATTGAACTTGAAACTTGGAGGTGGAAGGTCTCCTCTTCTGAAGAAACCACTGAAGGATAAGGAAGGACCCCAAAAGTTTCACTAAAATGAGCTTCCAAATCCCAGATGGACTTCTTCAAGTTCAGAAGGAGTGCTGAAGAAGTGTTCAGGGGACAAGGATAATGGTTTAGAGGATTGGCCTTATATGTCTGTTTAGCATATGAAGCGTGCCTGAATTCCCCCAGCTGCTACCAAGACAATGAAGAACTTGAGATGCTTTAAAAACATCCACCCAGACAATAGTTCACTGTTAAACCCGAATTGTTTGCAAACAATGATTCATTACCATCTTCTCCTTTTTTACATCCTGTCTTTAATTTCCTGAAATTTATACTTTTCAGAGAATGTTGCAGATGACAACTCCATTCTGGGGCGGGCTGAGAACAGTAATCTCTTCGAAAGGCAAATCTCAAGGAATATTGAAAAAAAATAAGAGAGAGAGCAGTAGATATTGGATCTATGTACATCTGATCCGTTAGATTATCCAGCTGGGTTTAGCAGCATTTTGCCCTTTAAAATGACTGTTTTGTTTAAAAAACAGAGATCCATTATCTCATTTTATTATCCACAGAGTTCCGAAACAGATATTTTGAGAGCAGCTTTTCTTAAACTCCTTTGCCTTTAACCTCAGTTCCCTGAGAAGCCTTTTAGCAAAGCACAAATTCAATTTTTGCAAAGTGCATTTCTCCAGGATATGTTTCCTTTCAAAATTAAATTTCTTAGATAAGAAAAGGGAAAGGAACCATTTCTTCTCCCTGGATTGCTGGGACACAATGTTCAAAATACGTTTTTTCTTTTGGGTTCAGTTCAAAAAGATTTGCACAGATGTTAGCCAATGAAAGATGGAGATACAAAACTTAAGGTTCTTTTTACATCTGTCCCAGGGTAGCATCCATCTTGGCAGATCTCAGAAAAACAAGCTAATCTAGAAATTTCTGGTGGATTATTTTCACATCCCGAGGTTGGGATCACCTTGGCTTGGAGTCCTTTTCGAATCAAAATTGGTCCAAGCCAACACAATGGCTACACAATGACTACACAGGCATATCATCTCCCAAACTATTAGCCAGATGAAGGTATTTATTCCAAATTATTAAGTACAAGATAGGTTGCATAAGGTCACACACAGGCTGTGCTGGAAGCAAAATAATTTAGTCTAATTACTTGGAATTAAGAATGCAAAATAATTGGATTGTTAGCAGAGGTAGAATTTACCCAATAAGGCAATCAAAAGTGGTAAAGGACCTAGTTAAAAATAATTAGAGGAGGCTAAAATGGGTATGGCCCTTTGGGGGTCTCCACCCAATTTTGACCTCTTAGGATGAACCAGACCACCATAGTGAGACATCATGTGTTTTAGGGGGGGAAGGGTCCCAAGTTGCATTTATTGATCCAGATTTAGGGTATGACATGTTGAGAGCAGTGAATTAGACTGTGGCTTCATCATCCCAAAGCTGAGGGAGAAACAATAAAAAATCTTGGCTAGCCAAGCAAAGTCAATCTTCATGTGTCTCAGAAAGGAAATAAACAATAACATCTTAGAATCTAAGATCTGAACTACAGTTTCCAAGACACAGAAGGAATCACCACCCCCAGGTCCCAAATTTAGACATGATTCCTCATAAGGCCCAAGTGTCCTCAATCCTCTGTAACTGTGCCCAGACAACACATTTACATTACATCCATATTAGGTACAAAGCCTGGTTAATTCTCATCTTGATTTGGGATTTTGCATGCATATCTATTTATCATTAGCGTTGAATTTTATGTTGATTAATCAGTTAATGGTATAAATGGGTTATATTTATATAAATATAACCCAAAATGGGTTAAGCTATAACCAGGATTGTCTGAACCCTCCTTATGTGACACTTACAACTCAAATCTTCACCTGAACAAATCCCACCTATTTCAAGAGTAATCTCTGAACCATCCTAAGAGGCATAGAAAGGAGAAATCTTCCAGTACTTTAGGATTGTTTGGAAAGAAAAATAGGTTACCCAGACCTTGAGAAGAGTTTCACAAAATGAAGAATGAATCAAGCCAGAAGCAAAGAATGAGGTCAACTGAGTTTGCTGATGTTTAAATCAGAGGACCACATTGCTTATGGCTCATAGGGGAGTCTTACATGCATCAAATGAGGTCAAATCAGAGGGCAATCAAATCTAGAAACTGCATACACATGCACGCACGCACACATATGCACACGTTTCTGATGCCTTGACCATCTCTTCATTGTTCATTTGTATCTACCAAGGAAAAACTGTACACAAATCAAGCTGGATAAAATATCCATATCATCACAGGTTCCATCAACTATCAATTGTGTGCATTTATTAATCTATAATTCATGGAATTGATTCACACCTTCCTTTGAATTTCTATAGTCCAATTACATGTGAATGAGTACTAAAAGACATCCAGTTTTACATCTGCTAAATATTGATCTGAAGATCCCAGGCAATTGTTGGTTTTATTCCTTTTGCAATATTTTCTGATGGGTTTTTCTTTGGCTCAAAGAAGCTTGCAAAGGACATCATAGTTTATTGGAAGTGAAAATAATAATTGATTTGCTGTAAGGCCCTATTTAGCCAGAAAAACTCAGGCTGCTAATCTGCCACTAAATTATCATTAACATCTTTGTTCCTTTAATTTGAAACAGGTTGGCACACGTTCAGGGATAAATAGGGAACGGACTGGTTTCATTTATTTTCCTTTTTTTTAAGTATAATCATTTTTATTGAGGTTTAAAAATGCAAATATAAGAAACCAGGGCAAACTAAAGAAAATATTAAAAAGTAAAAAGTGCAGAGGGGAAAAAGGGGAAGGAGGGAAAAGGGGAAAAATACATTTAAAAAAACCAGTAAAAAACCATAAATTTTCCCATTCACCCAAAATTAATCCTGGATTGTCTACACCTTCCCTATGTGATCCTAGGCAATCAGGATCATTTAATCAGCATCTGGCTCAAGTTTGTGAGTGGATTATCCAAACAAGTTTTTCATCATGCACCAATGTCGGACTAGATAACATCTGTACTCGCCAGATATGGTCCTACTTAATTTTCTGAGACCAGCCATGTTTGGTAGATATTGCTATGAAGCTGGAAATTCTATGTAATGTATGATTTAACATTAGAACTTGGTTTATAGACCAGAGTAGCCAAACCTGAGTTTCTAGTTCAACTTGGCTTGTGATTTTTGGCATATCAGATCATCATTCAAAATTATCAAATAATCTGTATCTGTTGCAGAGTGTATTATATAAGATTGCAATCAGAAGTATCCACAATGAGGTTCATTGGCAGCAAATGATGGAAAGCAATAGACTGATGCAATGTAAGCTCCATCCCTTTTTAACAATGCAGGAAAAAGAGGTAGAGCTTTTCACATAACAGGAATCATCTAGTTACAACTGCATTTTTTGTGAGTGGAGATTCACAAAAGCTGAATTAATCTGAGTCAAGCACTAACACGATAGGGTGTGAATGTGTGGGTGGGCATGTATGTATGTAAAAAAAAGGATAAAAACAAGGACTCCAGCTCTGCTGTGTTGGATAAAACTTTTGTGAGTGAGCAAGGAGATTAACTAGTGTCTCTGAAATATATCACTTTTAAAAAACAATTGTGTGAGTTCTGTGGTTTGGATAATATGCAACTGCATTTTGTTAATTTGGGTTTAAAATGGAACAAGTGATGTGAATGCAGCCCACTTCACCATCCTTTACAAGTTAAATCTTCCACCACATTAATATTTCTGAACTGTTACTGGCTATGAAGGAGACCCAATGTAAGCTCTTTTTGAAAACACAAAAGTCACTGTTTGTAACTTTTAATAGCATTTTTCCAGATATGTTTTTGTTTCTGCAGATCTTGGCGGCCAACAAGCTAAAATTTTTGAGCAACTGATTCAAAAAGGAAGTCTTATAGTCTACCTATCACTTAATTTATGGACAAAACAAACAAAAATTAGAAGACACTGAGGCCACAAAGATAGCTGAACTGCAATTTAGGGTTTTGCAGGAAGGTTAAAGTCATTTATCTGTCTTTAAATCAGTATATCCTGCTGCCAGGTTAGCCTTGTGTTTAGAGAAAGAGCCACAACCAATTTAAAGGCTGTATTATTGGCACATCTTTGGATTGGAGTTATGAATGGCCAGAATTAATCCCTTGGAAATTAGGAGATATGCAAATCTCTCATAATACACAATATATGAAATACACAATATATGCTACATGAAATATGAACTTAATTGCAAATTAAAGAAAGGAAGATTATATGGTTAATAGGACTTGCAAATGAAGATCAAGAATAAACTTTGGGAATGGTCTGCAAAGCCCTGTTTGACCTTGATGGATCCAAGTTTTCTCTTCCAAATCAGGAATTTTTTTGGATAATTTCCTTGTGAAATATTTTATTTTATCCTTTCACAAAATTCCTTCCTCCCCTCTTTTTTCTTTTCCAAACAGGACACCCTTTCCTTGTTAACTCAATTTTCCACCATTGAACGTCATCCTTTCAATTTTTCTCACGATCCTCTCTGTTGCTTCTCTTTTCCAAAAGAAAATCAAACTAAAGAACAAGGCAGCAAAAAACACAAATTGGTGAACAAGAGTTCCAAAAACATTTTAATTTCTTGGCCTAGCATTAATAAATTACACCCAATTGCTCCAAAGCCAAGTTGGCATTTTCATTTCAACTTTTAATCTTTAATTTCCTGGTCTAGCATTAATTCATTAATTATGCACAGTGGCTCCAAGCCAAGATGAATTTCAAAAAGACGAATCATCTCTTAATGATGGCTTATTTCTTAACCATGGTTTAGTTGGAAATTTGGCTGGCTTCACTGTCAAATTCCCTGCCAGAGTTAATATGCAAGCTGGATTTCTGTCCTCCCCTCCATTTAAACCTGTGTCATTTTCAAGCATAGCTCAGCATTCAGACATGATCACCAGCAGAGATCACCACAGGTTTGGTGATCTTATCTTAAAACAAGAATTCCCCCTTGCCTGTGCTTTAAATGTGGGACATTTTTCATGGGGGGTGGGAAATAATCTGCAAAAGTCTTTCCAGTAACCAGATGCAGCTTGACAACCTTCTTTTGCTGGCTAAGATACCTAACTCTAACCAAGGACAAAGCCAAGAAGAAAAAGAGACAGGGAAAATTAGCCAAATATTTAAAGCATAAAAGCAGTCCATTAATCATCATTTGGGAGCAAAACGCTTGGCAAACAGGTTGCAAGAGTCTTACAATGAGAAGCAGATACTGGCTAAGGTTCTTTGCATGCATGGTTTGCTCCACAAGTTTCCTGAAATGAGATCAATGAAGGAGTTGAAATCCATCTTCAAGGTCTGTTCTTCACTCCCCGCATCAGAGGAGGGAGGAGAATCTAAATATTATCACAGTTCAGACAATCTGACTTTGCAAGCTCTCCATTTCCATTGCCCAGAGAAAGAGGCATCTGTTTTTCTATCTTATTCTCAGGAAGCTTGAAAATCCCATTCTAATTTCTCTAATTGGTTCGCTTCTGAGCTTATGATTGGAGCTGACGGAAAGAGGTGCCTCTGATAGCGCCTCTGGTAGCCACCTTGACTGACTCAGTTTCTCAGTCTGTGGGATTGGATGGCAATGGGGGAAGCCAGGATGTCTGCAGACCCCTGGAGGGGCAATGAGGCAATACAACCCACCTGAAAACCCGCCCGCCCAAAAACCCAAGAACTACACAGGTAGTCCTCAACTTACAACCATTCATTTAACTACCAAAGTTAACAACAGCACAAAAAGTGACTTAGGACCGGTCCTTGTACTTACAACCTCCTCATGGTTATATGATCAAAATTTGGGCGCTTGGCATCCAGCATGTATTTACAACAGTAGCAGCATCCCACGGTCATGTGACCACCATTTGTGACATTCCTAGCCGACGTCCGACAAGCAAAGTCAATGGAAACCAGATGCATTTAATGGCTGCCTGGTTCACTTAAGAACTGCAGTGATTCGCTTAAAAACGGTGGCAAAAAAGGTCAGAAAATCAGGCATGACTCACTTAACATCCACCTTGCTTAGCAATGGAAGTTTTGGTCCCGATTGTGGTCGTAAGTCAAGGACTGCTTGTATCCTAATTCTTTCATGCTAATTTTATTTTTATTTTTTTACTCAGAGTGGAAATCCCATAAATGTAAACCCAGTTTAAGAAAGCAAGGATTTTGGACTCTGCTCAGACACCCTAGAGTAGATTTGCAGCTCCCCAAAGATAACAGCTTGTTATTGGTTCACTTCTGAATTTTTATTGAAATCTTCCATTTCTGGTGTCCCCAGCCTCCTAGAGTAATTGAATCTGATCCTTCTTCTTTCCTGTGGATGAAAATCTCTGAACTAGGATCGACAGACCAGTTTTGTTCCCCCTGGAATCCTTGAGCTGGAAGGGACCTCGGAGATCATCCAGTCCAACCTTGGCTTAGTTCAGGACTCACTAAGTCAACCTTCTCCTTTCATTTATGGCCATTAAATCGCCAGGATTTTCCCCCCACCTCAAAGGCATCAGTACTTGCACCTTTGGGAAAAACAGGTAGAAGCCAGCATTTCATTATTTTCATTTGAGCATTTGGCATGATTTGTAGGACATTTACGTCCCCCTTTGACGGCGCTGGTACTAAATCGGTTTGGCGAAAGCCACTCCATGTGACCGATTCAGCGGGGAGGGGGGCAGCAAGCAAGCATTTTTGTCTCACGGCCCCACAGTCTTTCCTTATACTGCAGAGTTTAAAGACTGTAAATAACTTCAAGGGAAAATGGGAATTTAAATATGGCTTCATGGGACTTTCAGGCTGTTCGGCATACAAAGTAATAGCCAGTTAAGTAGATAATCTCTGGAGACAGCCACAAAGCCCTGTTGCTTGAAAGAAAATAAGAATAATGCTATAAGGATGTATTAAACTGGTATGCTTTGGAATTAAACTTTTATGGGGCGGTTTGGGAAGTTACCCCCAGTCAATTTGCAGACTGGTTGAGAAAATTAAAAGTCACATAGGAGGAGAGAGTCCTCTGCTTGGGTACCAAATGGAAAATATCATCAGCATTGGACGCATTGCCCATCGCTTCCAAAACGATACCCTAATAGCTCCCAAACTTTCCAACAAACAGGAATCAAACTGTTTTCAGGCTAACCAACTGTTGCATCAAGACTGTGTTTGAATTTATCCACATTTTTTTCTCCTGGGTCTTCTTGTCCTCTTCTAGCCATCTGATCCTCATTCCTCCTCAATTCTCTAGCACATCTGTCATTTCTTTCCTTTGGCGTCCAGTTCCCCATGCCTCATTTTTATCCAGTTTAATTTTCCTTTTTTTCTGCCTTCCCCTTCCCCTTTTTTGGCAATGCCTCGTGGGCATAAAGCGGCCCACAATGACCAAGTTGCTTTATGAACTTGCCCAGTGCTCCCATTCCCCAAAACAGCTATTTGCTCTCACCAGCATCTTAAAAAGTGCCTGCCTTGAACCTGCAAATACGAGATATGCAGCTCAAAAGTAATTATAGGTAGTCCTTGACTTATGACCACAACTGGGACTAGAATTTCCACTGCTAAGCAAGGTAGTTGTTAAATACAAATGGTCATGCCCGATTTTAGGATCTTTTCTTGCCACAGTTGTTAAACAAATCACTGCAGTTGTTAAGTGAATCAGCTTCCAACAAGCAAAGCTGGAAGCTGTATTTGCTTAACAACCATGTGATTCACTTAACAGCCATGGCAAAAAGTTCATAAACTTGGGCACAACTCACTTAACAACCATTCCACTTTGCAATGGAAGTGGTCCTAAGTCGAGAACTACCTGCATTACCGCTCAGCCACTGCTTTTCGTCAAAAGTCTCAGCTTCAGAATGTCATTATTTAATAAGAGGGAACCAAAACTTGGTCCACTTTTGACCCCTCCCAATGGAAGGCAAGAGGATGGGGTTCATTTAAATGAAGGACACACACCCTGTGTGTAAAAAACAGGCGCAAACCTTGCCCACAGCAACTCCATCCCCACAATTAGAAATATTTTTTTAACTCCGGAGGCAGGGCTTAAAAATAACTCCGCCGCAGATGTTTCTCAGCCAGACAGAACCTTACTCAAATATTCACATTTTTGTTTGCAAATGTGCAAAGCGCTCCCAATTTGCTCATTAAGGCAGAACACTGCATCAACAGACGCACGTTCCATGCATATGCATGCACACATGGAGACACACCCCTGAAATGTGTGCCTTTCAAACTATGAAGATCCAGTTGGGTTTTGCAAAAAGTGGCGGATGGAAAACGGGCAAGCTCAGAGCAGGTACTCACACAGAGACGCAGCAGGCAGCCTTTACACCCATTTGCTCCCTGGCGTGGCCAGGAGTCTTTCAATTTCTGACTTGTGAAATCACCCAGCCACAAAAGGGTGGAGGACAAAGCAAGGGGGGCCAATGGGAAGCCCCTATCCCCCCCACAGCACTGGTTCCTGCTGGTGGATTATAGAAACCTTTTCAAGGCTGTCACCAGTAAGGTGCTCAGCTTGGCTTTCTTAATGTTTTTCAAACCTGGATGCTCTGAGATGTGTGGACTTCCTCTCCCAGAACTCCCCAGCCAGGAGGCTTTAAGGTGTGTTGAAGTCCAGACCTCTTAAAGTTACCAGGTTTGAAGAACAGCTGAAGCTACTAACAAGCATAGTTCTTTTTAGTTCCTCTTGTTTTTCTTTCTAAGCAAGGGGTCTCCTCTCTCTTTCCTTCTTCCCTTCCTCTCTCCTTCCTTCCCTCCCTCCTTCTCAATCCTTCCCTTTCTTCCTTCCTCTCTCCTTCCCTCCCTCCCACTTTTTTCTTCAGTCTTGCTTCCCTTCTTTCCTTCCTTCTTTCAGTCCTTCCTTCCTTCTCTTATTTCTTCCCTCCTTCCTTCCTTCTCTCAATCCTTCCCTTTCTTCCTTCCTTCTCTCAGCCTTCCCTTTCTTCCTTCCTTCTCTTAATCTTTCCCTTTCTTCCTTCCTTCTCTCAATCCTTCCCTTCCTTCCTTCCTTCCTTCTCTCACTCCTTCCCTCCCTTCCTTCTCTCAATCCCTCCTTCCTTCCCTCTCTGCTTCTTTCCTTCCATTCCTCTCTCTCCTTCATTCCTCCCCTTCTCTCTCTCTTGCTTTGCTCTTCCCTTTCTACTTTTTACCTATTTATCAATTGGCATTTTATATCTTTTTAACAACTTCCCTTTTAAGTTCCTCCTGGACCAAGGGGCTGGACTAGATGAGCTTGAAGACATAGTCCTGCCTCTTAGGATACAAGACAAATTCAAACCCAGCAAAGAGAACAAGATTTTTGGGGACAGCTCCTATGTCTTATGACAGGTTCTGCCATGCTGGGGTCTGGTATCAAAATCTTCCACTGAACTAAAACTTCATTTAAGCTGGTATATCACATGCTATGATGATGATGATTATGAATCTACCAACGTAGCCTCATGTCAGAGTAAAAAATTCCACACAACCACAAAAATCCCAAGGCATCTTCAGTTGATACTCCACAATATCCACTTTTGAACATTTTAGAAGGATTTCCAGGACATCAGTGGTCCTCCAACAATATTGGGGGGTTGGCAAGAATTTAGCACCCGACCAACAGCATTTCATATAACTGGGGAAACATTCAATTTCCAGTCCCATAAAAAAAAAGATAACAGCTCATCAGCAGAGCGATTTCATTAGAGGATTAATTCCCTTTTTTTTCCCAAGCAGAGAATGGGAGATACACAGAGTTGGTATCATTTCTTTCTCCATTTGGAACATGGAAGAAAATTTTTAATTTTCTTTGGTCCTAGTCTGCAAAGAAAAAAATTAAACAGATTAAAAAGGAGAGAGCAAGCAAGCAAGCAAGGAAGTCAGTCTCGCAGACCTATTTTTTCCAAAAATCCTGTATACCCACCCTTGAATCAGACTAATAAGTGGATAAGCAAAAATAAGGAATGCTAAATCTCTTGTTTTTATTTTCTTCTGGCCAATTGAGAATTCACTCAGTGGCTTCTGGACCCATTTGCATCCTACTGCATAACAAAAAAACCCACCTCATAATGGCTTCAAAATTCTTCTACCAGTGCTTTTTGCAATGAAAAAAGGAGAGAGAAAAAATTAAAACACTTCAGAAACACGCAGCATTTAAGCAAAATAATTTCAATTCTGGACAGCTTAAGGCAGCGATTTTTAATCGCCCACTTGCCACTTGATATTCTTAAATGAACCGCAGTTTAAAGCTACTGGGTTGAATTTAATGGGGTTATAAATTCAATATCTCTTGTCCCTTTGCAGGCCCTGTTAGAACTGCAGAGGGTCTCAACCTCCCCCTGACCTTGCATTAAATCCAACAGACCCTGCAGGAAAAGGGGAATTGTGGAAGGATGTTAAATTAGCACTCGCCTCATTGTGAATCTCTTGAGAAAATGTTTGCCGGTCATTGGCAATACCCAGATTCGCAAGGGTTATTCTCACTAATCAGCTCACTGCTCAAGACCGGTGTTCAGGCTGTGATGCCTAACTGGTTGGGATCCTTCCCTAATTGGCTGGGATCGCCCTCTGATGGATTTCATGCTATGCTCAACACTGCACAGACCCCTGGTTCAAATGGCTAATGCAACAAAGTCACTTCCTTAAGGGGTATGTTCTGCTTGGCACCCCCACCAGCGAAGGCAGAACCCCCACATCAGAAAAGACCTTGGAAACAAATAGCATTTTCTTCACGCTGATAAGGATCAAAGACAAAGTTAATTTTATCTCAGCTGGAGGACCAAGTGAGAAATATTTCTCTGGATATTCCTAGGGAAATTAAAACCTTGAATTAAAAAACCCTCAAAGTTTGCAGCATTAATGGTTAAAAACTCCATTATATGGGGATGCAGGTAGTCCTCACCTTACAACTATTTGTTTAGCAATCATTCAGAGTTACAACAGCACTGAAAAAGTGACTTATGACCAGTCCTTATACTTATGACCATTACAGCATCCCCATGGTCACGTGATCAAAATTTGGCCACTTGCAACCTGCCTGTATTTATGACAACTGGAGCATCCCCAGAGTCACAAAACTGTCATTTGCGACCTTCCAGTAATTTCTGACAAGCAAAGCCAACGGAGGAAGCCAGATTTGCTTAACAACCACATGATTCACTTATCAACTGGAGTGATTCACTTAAGAACCATGACAAAAAGATCACAAAATCAGGCACAACTCATTTAACAACTGCCTTGCTTAGCAATGGAAATTCTGGCCCTAATTGTGGTTGTAAATCGAGGACTACCTGTATTGGAGGTGAGGGAAAGGAGGCAATGGAAGAGCCATCAGATTTTGCAAAAAGAGACAAAACTGAGTTTAGGCACCATTGCAAGAAGCAAAAGCCATGATCCTCCTCTTAGAGCAACCCAGATTGTTATTTCAGACATTAGGCGAAATGTCACTCATGTTTTGCAGAGCTTGGCTGAGTTAAATGCATTTAATCCAATCTTCCTGAGCAGCCCTCAGAGGCTACCGAGGAAACCTCCTCGATAAGCCACAAACCATTGTTTAGATGCTGCAGCATTCATACAGGAGCGCAAATACTGCAGAGATTCTGGAAGAACTACATTAAGATCCATCGTACGACAGATCCTTTCATTTGTTTGCTGACTGAAACAGGATTGGAGATGGGCTGAAGGCCTTGGGAGCCCAGGACTCTGCCCATCAATAAATAAAATTCTCATCATCATTTCAGAACAGAGAGGTTTTCATCGTGTTGTCCTCGGTAAGCCTCTTTATTTATTCATCAGAGGAGCTGCCTTCAAAGCAGCTTCCACGCTGATGTTGAATGGTCCAAGATTGCCCTGAAGGTGGCAAACTCCAAAACTACCTTTAACAAAATGAGATCCAAGTTCTGTCTCAACAGGGTGATGCATCTACAAATCATGAAAGGTGAACCCCCAACACTTGGTAGGCAGAGGTAGACTGTTCCTAACTCTGAGGCTTCATTATGGAGGCCATCCCTTGACTAAAAAGCTTTCACAAGCTGGCGTGAGTGGTCTGACCACTAAACATCCCACCCACAGAATCAGTAATAATCATAGCAACAACAAGGAAAGCTACTCCATTGCAGGTAGCCTTCCATTTACAAGCATTTGTTTAGTGACCGAAGTTCACTAACTCTTTGAAGTTAGAACAGCTGTGAAAAAGTGATTTATGACCAGTCCTCACATTTATGACCATTGCAGCAACCCCATGGTCACGTGAGCAAAATTTGGGCACATGTATTTATGATGGTTGCAGGATCTTGGGATCACATGACTGCCATTTGTGACCTCTCCAGCTGGCTTCCAACAAGCAAAGTCAACGGGGGAAGCCAGATTCCCTTAACACGGTGTGATTCCCTTAACAATTGCATTGATTCGCTTAACAATCATGGCAGAAAAGGCCATAAAATTGGGCATGACTCACTTAACAATCACCTTGCTTACCAATGGAAATTCCGGTCCCAGTTGTGGTTGTAAGTCGAGGACTACCTGGATAGTCAATTATCTATTTAGGTGGCTATCAGGGGAGCGAGAGGCACATAAAGCAGCCCAGGAAAACTATCTGGGGCAAATTTGAATCTGGGAATTCCCACGCTGGCTGGGGAACTCTGGGAATTGAAGTCTACCCGTCTTCAAGTTGCCAAGGCTGAGAAACACTTCCCTAAAGCAAAGATTTATTTATTTTCTATTAAAATAAGTTTGAAAGCATTTGCTTTCCAGCCCCAGGCCAGCCAGCCGGCATGTTTAAACGCTTTATCGGCTAAGCCTGTTGCAGGGAGCACCGTCATGGCCCACCCAATCCCAGCCAGCTTTGTTCTCGCAACCCAAGTGGTGTGCTTTTGGTTTTATTTCCTTCCATACGCTCTCCTCCTGCACGCCTCCCAGCTACAAAGCCCCTTCCCTTGGCCTTCTTGACACCTCCGAGAAAAGTTGAGAGCAAGCAGAGCAAAGCACCAAAAAAAAAAAATTCCTGCCAGTTTCTATGACAACTGCGTAGGTGGAACAGAAGTTGCAAAACACATCCCTGCCCAAATTGCTGAATTATTCTGATGCTTCCCAGCAGGCTTGGGAAAGATGCTGAAATCCTCTATTTTCAGCACATTTCTCAAGGGTTTCCAAAACGTCCCAGAACTGGACTCCTTTGCAAATCAGAAAAGCACCGAGAAGCCCAAGATGCAAAAGAGGAAAAAATAAAAAATGTCTTTAGAATCTGAAAGAGGACAAAGCTTCGGTTCTTCGTCCACCACAAACCTGTTGGTGCAAAGCCTGGGGGTGTCCTACAGATCCTGCCACAATTAAATTCCTCGTGCAAGGTCTGAGTGGACAACAGGAAAACTTCTCCTTAACCACAATGATGGGCCAACATTTTCCATAATGAGTTATTGAATCAGTTACGTTGTCCATCAACTAGGAGCAGGACCTGGGTCTCCTTGGTGGCTTGATCCCCTGAAGTTCTCCCGTGTTACGGTTGTGGAATCAAAACTCAGGACCCAAAGCAAATAATCAAGGCTCACGGTGGTATTTGTTGTTAACAGCGTGTACTGCATTGGTGATGGCCTCCTCCAAAAGAGTAGTAGGAGACACACCCCTACAAAGAAGTGCCCTCAAATTTAAATATTTCAGAAAGGAGCAGAACATGACGCATGCATGCGTATGTGTGACTACAGTAATAACATAATAGACCTCAAGTTCCTTCCTGTCCTTCTGTACTCTACAGAAAACCACAGCCTTAGTTGGAAAAAGCATTTGCGATTCAGGGCTTGCTGTGGGAATGTCCCAATAAAACTTACCGTAGGCTGCTGTGAGCTGCTAAGTCCTAATTCGTCTATTCAGTCCCATTCATCTGATTTTCCCCACAGTTGCAAAACGTTCTGAATTATTTTTTAATTTAAAAAAAAACTTCCACAGTAGCACCACTGGCCAGGGTGTACAAATCTGAGACCACATCTGGGGCTATCCACTATGAGAAGAACCTCCATATCGGCTGCATCATAATAATGCCTTTGAGAAGGCCATCAACGGGTCTGGTGTTCTCCTTTGGCAAGGGAGATGCTCTTCAATTCAATCCAAGCATCTCTTTACCTCCTTCTCTCTCTTGCTAGCCAAAGGAACCTCTTAAATATCTGCTAGCTATTAACATCTCATGGGGAAATCAAGCAGGCCAGAACCCGTCATAGAGAAGGGAATGTCGTCTCATTGAAAGCAGGACTTTCAAATACATCTGCAGCATAGAATGTGAGCTTCTCTTCCCTAAAGCACCTTATTTATTCATTATTTTAAATAGGAGTTGTTATTCTTATTTATTCCTCTGGCAAGTGATTATGTGAGAATCTAGGTGCTCTGCTCCATTCTCCAAGCCCAGAGGCACATGTACTCCCTGGTAGATATTGGATCGTGGGTAAGTCTTGCATATCTAATCCAGGTTTATTAAATATGTAGCCATTGGCTATTGCACAAGGTTTACAAGAACGATGCCAAAACACAGCTCAGGACAAGATTTCATCGGAGACCAAAAATTCTTCACGCTAAATCTATCTTCAGTGCCATGAACAGCCATGAACCTATTATGCATTTATGAGTCTGTACTTGGAGAGAGAGAAAGACAGGGACTATTTTTCATTATCCTTAAAGAAATTCCAAAGGTATGCAAACTGGCATTGGCAAGTTTTATTTCCCTTTCCTGTACAAAGTGCTTGTGTGCATTGATTAAAAATCAAAGAATATAAAAGCAGATTGTATGCTTGCCCCGGGCTTCCATTCTAGTGTGGAGTTTTACTGAAGCTTTCATGTCTCTGAAAAAAGGAAGGATTAAATTTCCAGCAACTTTGCCTGGTTGGTAATTTTCTTGTCAACAATATGGAAGTAATTCATTACTGCCTTCTTCAACAATGAAGTGTTGATTTCCCAGGCCACAGCTACAAGGCTGGTGAGTCCCCAGATAAGATCTAATTCAGCTCAGCTGCTTAGTTTTGCAAGATCAGCCACGTTCAGCTACAATGTGCCATCGAGCTGGACTAGGAATGTTGGTAAACGCTGCACAGTAACAGCTCATGCAAGTCTGTGCAGTGATCTTGGAGCCCAAGAAAATAAAATCTGTCACTGCTTGCATTTCTTCTCCCTCTGTTTGCCAGAATGCAATGGGACCCCATGCCATGACCTTAGTTTTTTAATGTTGAGTCTCAAACCTGCTTTTGCACCCTCCTCTTTCACCCTCATCAAGAGGCTCTTGAGCTCCTCTTCACTTTCTGCCATTAGAGTGGTATCGTCTGCATATC
>JANHZU010008111.1:17412-27615 GCA_032468055.1 Acrochordus granulatus
GCCCCCGCTGCTCCCCTGGACTCACTGCAAAGAACAACCAGGCCAGGGCCACCGCCCCGCTGAGCCAGGCCTCGAGGCCACTCGCGAGGCCTCCAATGCGTCAGCTGTTCACCAGTGGACTTCATTTAATCTGAAGAAGCTGAGCTTTCTGAGGCAAGTTGTCAGTTTAAATTCCCTAAGACGCCGGGGAGCCATGATTTGAATTGTTTTATGTAGTCCTTTCAGGCAAGAACACATTTTTGTGCGAATACTATGATATCGATATGTTCTTTCTTTCTTTTGTCATTCCTCCTCTCTCTTATGCTTCCATGTTATTCTGCTTAATGTGGCCCAGTTGCCAAGAAGCTTGATCAGTTGGAGACTGCAGTATACTGTCAACTGGAAACTGGCCTGAGGCTTTATTGTCAATTTGCTGTAGGCTGAAAGTGAAACAGCTCCTAATGACTGCAGGTTAAAAAATGCTAGGTTAAAAAAAAAGTGTATTTCTTTTCGATAATTTAAGGGTAAACTTCAAAAAAAAATGCTGGCCTCAAGAGCATCTGTCTTAAGATCTGTCTCTTTCAGATGCCAGCAGAGTTCCTCTCGGGCACTATCTCCATTATGAGGCCTCTCTCTTTCCTCCATTTATTGTCATCAGACAGGCAAAATTATCCTCAAAGGACTTAGACACTGTCAATGCTGTTATGTAATATTGAAGTTCCTAGAAATTAAGGTGCTCTATATCCCTATTGGACTATTTGTTTTGATAAAACTGTGTTCCTAAAGTAATATTTTACTTTAAAATATTACTTTATTGAAAAAAAAATTTTCTAATATTTGGGGGCAAAAACTCAGGTATGTGCCTTTCATCTCCATAATAAGTAGGCTGCTAGGAAGCTGTATATTACATGGAAAGGGATGACATTGGAGCACTGCTATAACCCTACATATTTAGGAGTGACTCTAGATAGGGCTCTAACATAGAAACAGCACTGTATCAGTACTAAACTGAAGGTCAGTGGAAGAAATAAAATCCTCAGGAAATTAACAAACTCTACCTGAGGTGCCAAACCAAGGGTCCTTCAGACATCAGCATTAACTCTTTGCTATTTGGCAGATGAGTATGCCTGCCCAGTTTGGTATAAATCTGCACATGCTGGGAAAGTAGACATTGCCCTGAATGAAGCTTGTAAAAGTATCACCAGATACCTTAAACCTCCCCTTCTAGACAAGATCTACATCTAGATGGCCTTGTCCTGCCTGCTGTTTATAGAGAAGCAGCAGCATATAGAGAAAGCTTAAATCATCAATTTCTAGTCAGTACCCCCTCTATGGCCTACAACCAGCTCATCCGAGACTAAAATCTAAGAAAAGCTTCCTCAGGTCAATGGAAGATTTCAAAGAATTTAAAAGCAAGAGTGGATCTATGGAAAGCTATAAAGAACCAACCTTGGATGGAATCAAGAAAGAAGCTGGACCTGGTCTGGAAAAAGCTGTGAAGTATGGAAATTGTTGAATAGACTGCACATAGGAGTAACAAGATCCAGAGATACTTTGAACAACTGGGGCTATCCAGTGGCCTCTGTCCTTTGTGAATGTGGAGACATGCAGACAACAACACATATGTATACCTGTCCTTTGTGTCCTGATCAATGCACACTTGAGGACCTAATGGCAGTGCAACAGACGCAATTAATGTTGCCAATCTTTCAACAATATCTATGTAATTTGTACATATTGTAAACTTTGTATTTCATATTTTATGTTTTATAGTATGCTTTATTTTAACTGTGATGCTTCTGACATGAATAATAATAATATTCTGTTACCTACGCATTCTAATTATAATATATATATATATATAATCAGGTAGAAGGAGAGAAAAATATTTAATTTGATATAATTTTTTTTCTTACCATTTCATTACCAAGCACTTGGTATCTCTATGTTTTGGTGACTTCTCCAGTTTCTTGAGAACACTTTACAATTACTTGATTAAGCCCCATAGTAACCATTGGCATTTGTTAATTCCATGAAGGAAGTGACTATTGAAATCTAAGACATTAACTCTATTTACCTTTTATATCTGAACATCCCCCATCATGTATAAAGTCAATAATGCATCTCTTGTACTGAGCTTTTATAACCATAACCAAGAAGACACATCAAGTGCTGAATTTATTTTATTTAATTTTATGTATTTATTAAATTGATATGCTACTGAAATCCGAAGACTCTCAGCGGCTAATAACACTAAAAACAATTAAAAGCACTTAAAAATAAAATAAAACCATAACAATTGTAGTGTTTTTTTAATTGTTTTTATTGTGAGCTGCCAAGAGTCTTTCTGAGTTTGGTGACATATAAATGTAATAAATAAATACATTTGTTTGGTTAGTAAATTAATTCAGGATATAGCAATAGTGCCAGATAGGTGAAGCAACAGAAGGGTTTTTTTTTCTTTTAAAGAATATGAGACATGAAAGTCAAGATTTTTTCATATTTACTCATTTATTTCATTAAAACAACACAAACACCTTCCCTTTTTCTCTAAATTTCAGTGCAATAATATCATAGCAATAAAACAATAATACAGAATGAAATGCAATAACACAGAAAAAAGGAGGGTAAGTTTTGCATATATTAAATAAGGGTATTGTTATTGGTGGAGTAAATGATTATGAATTGAGCCAGGGTGTATTGTAGGTGGATAAGGAAAATGCTAAAAATGATACTGCCATGACTGTAACACTGAATGAGGATATGTTTATGCACATTTAAAAGAAAAAGAAAATAATTATCACCATAAACTGAAATAGTCATTATAATAATCCATGCTAATTATCCCTACAATACAGAGTATGCAGATATTTAGAAACGTACTGAGGCATGAAAAACAATTATGGAAAAAGAATCTCTTTATCTCTTGCTCTGTGTTTCTCTCTCTTTTCCTAGAAGAAAATTGTAAACATCTATATTAACTCTAGATTTTAAGGACCATGGGGCCAAATGTATGCCAAAGCATACAAAAGAATCTACACACAGCAGAAAGAACTACTTTGATAACACATTTTTCAAGCTATCAACACTCTTTATCATCGTAATTAGAAATGTTGACTTAAAAAATTATAGAACATTTCCCATTAGAGTTGACGCCTAAAGAAGTCCTTTCTATGGAAGACCGATCTGCTAATATAATTTAATATTATATGCACCATGTTGAATAATGTATATTCCTAGGAATGTGATGATAATTTAGGAGATTGTCTTCAGGACTAGAAACTTGACCTTCTTAAAACAGGTGCTTAGGAACTATTGCCTTCTTCAAACAGTTGCTCTGTACTCTGCAGATCGAGGGAAGAAAACACCCTAAATTTAGAGGCCTTTTGGTCAAAGCTTTTCCTGGTACAGCATTGGTTTTATGAGATCTTCTACAACAGTCCAGGAAAAGGTCATTAATTCATGTCTAAAGCCCCAAATGTAAATGAGAGTGAGTCCTGGCAGAATCTACGGGATGTTTTCACAGCTGTCTTCCTCCTTTGCAATCTGTTCCAATACCAAAGGAGGGAAGTACAGGGAAAGTTGGTGAGCTGATTATACATTCAAATTGCCTTCTGCTTAAAACCTCTAAACTCCTAATGGCCTAATTAAGCCAGAAACATTATGTTCAAGCACTGACTTCAAATTCCTTCTTTTAAAATGAGCAAGCAGTATAACATGGAGTTTAAAGAAAAAACTAGAAACATTAGAATCTTTTGGGGTCTGTGGAAAAAGAAAGCTTTTCCTTTTCTTGATGGATATTGTTTTCCTTTTCTGCCATACTATAGTTATGGTAGCAGGTATTTGTTATGATCGATGTTGAGCATTAAGTCATTTAAGTTGTATCCAACTGTTTACTGGAGTATTTGTTTTCTGGTAATAAATGATACCAATGTCACCCTATTATAACACCATAAAACTTGTTGGATTAAAACATTGATAGCTTTTATTCTACCATTGATATCAATAGATTTAAATAATTTATGTTAGATTTGTAAAGTTGATAATTCATTTCAGACCTAAAATGTTAAAATAGCAATCACAAATAGCAATCACATCCCAAGTTGCTATAATTATGTATCAATTAACTCTAAATATATATGGCTATAGAATTTTCTGCCTTCCTGCACAGGCTTAACATTTTACTTCCTTTCTTCATTTTAAAACTGATTTTTATCCTGTGATTCCTTAACAGCTAAAAATGATCAATAGCAATAACATTCAGTTCCACAAAAGTCTAAAATAAAAATTAAAATATAAACACCACAAATTTCAACCCTTAAAATACTAATGTGCTCATCAAAGAGATTAAACAAATTCTATAAAAAATTTTTTCCCTAGAACTCCATGGAGAATCAAAACTGTCAATTAGAATTATAAAGAAGAGTTCAAACATAGCTACAGGGAAGGTATTTTCTCTTGTGCCAATAAAACATTCATTAAACACAGATGAAATGTTCATAAGAATCTTCATGGATGATCAATTGAAGCAAGCTAAAATGGATCTAGTTAATATTAATGCTGAAAACATGGTACTAAAATTCTGTTATGTGGTAAAAAAAAATCACATTCCAAAAATAGAATAGTTGAGAAAAGGTTATGTAGGATAGTTGAATATGATTGGAAAGAAATATATTTGACCTAATAACTCATATTCTCCAAGGAAGCCCTTGTTATTCCTGTCATCAAGATAGCAGACCATTTCTAACTTTTATTTTCCAAGAGGGCTAAGATATTGATATATTTATAATATTTATATAGCCATGCATCTTCCAACTCTGGGTGGCTTCTCATCAAAAATAAGATTTATCAGTTCATGGATCCTGTATACAATTCCTGGCCTCCATAAATCTGTTACTATATTCACTTTGGTTTCTATGCTGCTTAATTCCCGCAAGCTTGGGGAGAAAGTATACCAAATTACTGGACAAATACATGTTAAAATGCATCTATTGGCTCTTCTCCAACTATTGCATTTAAAGTGGAAAATATGCAGTCTACATATTTCAGAAACTATTTTCCAAATTGGTCACTGTGAGTCACTGAGACTGTAGAAATCTGTTACGGTGAGCCATTATCATTTTTATCAAAGCAACCAATATTTTAGCATATCATGTATGACTTAGTTTAGCCTATTTTCAAGCTAATAATCTGGATGATCATTTACACTCCAGACAATGGACTTCAAATATCAGTTATGCACAATGCAATTATATATATTATGCAAAAAAACAGTGTTTGCTTTAAATTAGTTGCATGTTAATTATAGTACTGAGTGTTAATATACTTTATTCATGATTTAATAAAACAAGGGTACAACAGTAACAAAAGTCATTATAACGTACAGTAGCATACTTATTTTTCATGTTTCTATATATTTCTTTATTACATGTCTTTCTTAAAATGGGATGATATGACCTCTACACAATATTTGAAAGATATCAGAAAAGAATTTGTAGGTTCCTTGATTTGCCTATGGACAAAAAAAGAAGAAATGTCATTATGTATGCAATTAGCAAGTCTCTGATCAGTTCTTAAAAAGCAAGTAACAGGCAAAAGAATTGTAATCAGGAATGTGACTATCATGGAATGAAAGATTTACCCCTTTTCTCACTCATCATCTGGAATTGTATTTTGGCTGCTCTGTGCACATCTTAGGGGGGGCACTGGCTGAGTGGTTAAGACTTGTTGGCCAGATGGTCGGTGGCCCAAGTTCAAGACCCAAGAGCCGCTGCATAATGGGTGAGCTCCCATTCCTGCCTCAGCTCCTGTAACAGTTCAAAGCCATGTGAAAATGCATGTAGATAAATAAAAGTATTCACTAAACTGCTAATTTGCCTTGGCCTTCTACTAATAAATATATATATTATACTCATGAACAGTGTGATAATTAGTATGACATAAGAAACTGAGGAAACTTTTGTTTTGCTACTGTAAATTCAGTGGATGTCCTACTTACTTGTCTTGCTTTTATACTTTTTAAGGGTGGGTATATTACCTCCAAAATCACCAAAATCCATATGTAGTCCACAGTCTCCACAAGATTATGAACTTTTTCTTTGGGATTATAGAATAAAAGGACTTTGGGAGATTTCCAACCACAGCAACAGGCTGAATTCCAGCTTATAAAAGAAATAAATAAATGATTATCAGTTTTAGAATCTTCCAATAAGTTGACAACTGTGGCACAATATGATAGATAACTAGAAAGCAAATATTGCAAATATATATATCCAAGTAGGAAAGAAGAGGAGTTTCACATACACATTAATACCCAGCCCCCAAAGAGTGACATTCCTTTAGACTCAATCTGAAATTACCTGAATGTACAAATAAGAAGTGAGGATCAAGAGAATAAGCTGCTGGCAATCTGCTAAACTTGTTTCTGTCATCTTTGTTTCCTTGATAATATAATATTCAGAATATTAAACTGCATTCTTATATAACAGTGAGTCAAAATACATTGTAAAAATGTGGATGCCCTGCAGAATGAGTAGCATTCTGAAATGCCTAATTAAATCTTGCAGCTTTGCAAATTAACATAGGCCTGGTGGCAGAAAAAATGTCGTGTACTTATGTTAAATGATGGAAGTTTTTCCTTCTTTGTGAAATAAAAAATTGAAGTTTCGTATCCATTTAATATCAAAGTCACTTTCAGAAATGCATCTTGACAATCATGTGAGTGGAGGAGTCTGTGAGCCAGCACAACCACAATGCAGGAAAACGTGAAAATGGGATGCATGGAATATATGCTACCTTGCTTGTGTAAAACAGGGCTGCAGGAATGGCATTTAAGAGGATGGTTGGTGGCGCAAGTGGTTAAGAGCTCAGCCTGCTGGCTGGAAAGTCATCCTCCCGAGTTCAAGACCTGGTATTGCCATGCAGCTGGGTGAGCTCCTGCTGTTCCGCCTCAGCTTCCGCCCACCTAGCGGTTCAAAAGTGTGCAAGCATGAGTAGATAGGAAGGTATTGCCCCTTCCGGCGGGAAGGTGACAGTGTCCTTGCACCTATGGTGTCTAGTCATGCCAGCCACATGTCCACGGAGGCATCCCAAGATGAACGCTGGCTCTTCAGCTTGGAAACGGGGATGAGCACTGCACCCTAGAGTTGGTCACGACTGGCAGGGTCACCTATACCTTTATAAGTACCAATGTTTAACTTATTTATATGCTAAATCACATGGATGATATGTTTGGAGAATTTTAAAACTTATTTACTGGATTATCATTATTATATATGATGATATATTGTCGTTCTTCCTTAATCAATTAATATAAACTGATCATTTCTAAGAAGCAAAATGAACAAGCATCCTTTTTCAAAATGTGCCATAGAAAGTGCTACAGTCTTCCAATAAAATATATCTCAAGTGGGGAAAATGACATTCTTACTCCAGAAGGTTCCCCTTCATTCACACACAGTTAATAATAATCCAGTGGCTTTCTTGCAATAGCTGCTTTACAATCATCAGAGGCCAAGTCCTTTCCCACCCATCTGCCTCTATGCCAGAGGAAAGAATTTTCCCCCGTTCTTTGCCTCTTTGCTAACTCATCAAATGTTTATAGAACTCAGTGGTTTATGGATAAGATAATATACAATAAACAAAAAGTATACAAATAAAAGGTTAATGAAGTAATGGAAATATATAATAAAGTTAAATTAACTAAATCAAACTATTATAAATCCAAAGAGCCCAAATTATCTTTGAAAGATCACTGTTTGAGCAGCTTCTGAAAAGTATACAGTATGGGAGCCAACAGGTTGTCCACTGAGAGGTTGTTTCAGAGAACTGAAAAGCAGTACAGAAGTCTGCTGACAACCAACCAACAAGATCTTGTCTTTGTGGACCAACTTAACAAATAAGCATTCAAACCCCATCCCTGGAGGATTAGAACCCTTTATTTATTTATTATTTACTTAATTTGTATGCCGCTGAAATCCGGAGACTCTCAGTGGCTAACAAAACAATACTAAAAACATTCATTAAAAACATTTAAAAAATAAAAATAAAATAAAATAAAATAAACACATTAAAATAAAAAAATCATAGATAATGCCTCCCAATTGATCAATGTCATCTCTCCTCCTTGGCTCTGGCATTAAGGTTGATGCAATGCCTGAAATTTAGCCAGATTTAATAGACATATTGCCTCACTCGCTAGCCAGATCTCAATAGTACATACTAAGTCTGCCCACTTGTTGAATTACAAATCAAGAATGAATATAGTTTTAGTGCATACAGATTTGGCATTCAACATCAATAATTCAAGACTAGGTACACCAACAATCTGGACATCAAACCCCACCAAGCGGGGGTTGCCAAGTTAAAAGGAAAGTTTGCCACCAAGTTTCAGATCACTCTTCTTCTGGAACAGCATAGTCAGCACCTCCACTATATCTGCCATGGTCCAACACTACCAAATTAACATAGATATACACTCTATTCCCTTTTTCTTAGATTCCAAACTCTCCCAACTTTCTCTCAGTGCAATTACACATCAAAACATAATAAAAACTATTCCAACCAACTTACTGTTCATTCACATTTTCACGTCACATTCCCCATAACAAGCATCACTCTTAAAATTTCAAAATTTGGTATAAGGTGGGAGAAAGATCCTTGGCATTCATGCTAAACCAAATATATTTATGCTATATGCCTAATGGTGTAATAATTGACCTGTTTATATGATTCCTAATTGTGTCTACTTATGTACTGCTGTATACTCTGTGATTGCTTATGTTACTATTTTATACCGTTGTCTTGCGAGTATACTGACAGACCTGTACCAAGTCAAATTCCTTGCGTGTCTAATCATGCTTGGCCGATAAAATATCTGAATCTGAATTTGATCTGTCATAATTGCACAAGACTTTTGGTCTGCTTGCTTTCAGCCTGTTCTGTAACAGTAGACAAGCAGCTATGAAAAGGCCTTCTATCTCATTTGCCCAATCCACTATCTCTTGCATTCTCATCCACATTAATTCTCCTTTCTCAAGCCCTCTCTACTGCTCTGTCTAAGCCTCTTCTCACAGATGGTGAATGTGGCCTCAGCAAATCAGGGAGAGGGATGTTCAGTGGGAGAAAGCAGAATAGAGAAGCACTTGATAAACTTTGAAAGCAGGCTCCTGCTACTCTTCATAGGCTTTGGTGTGCGAGTGAAAGCTGTCTCCTTAGGCTACTCATGTTCCAAGATGAAACATTTTATCTTTTCTGTGTCCTTGACTTTCAAGCTACAATACCTTCTTGATCTTTCTTTCTTCACACTGCTCCCATGGCAATATCTGGAGCATTTTTTTTTCTTAGCCATTAGCACTAAGGCTATTTGAGTGACAGGTTCTCCTTCAGAACTCCTTTTATCTCTTTTTGTTTAGTTAAGGCTTTGCTATATTGGCTTAGCTTCTTGGTAGCAATGACACAATCTGTTGCTGGAACTTTTGTAGAGTTTAATACATTTCCAGCTATGAAAAAACAGTGAAGATTAAAAACATAACATAGTATAAACAGCACCAGCTTGTACAATTCTCAAAATAACACCCAATAGGCCTTTCCTATATCTTTTTTTAACAAAGTCTAGTGCCCAATAACGTTTTTTGCCCAAACTGAAATTGCCATGTAAGTATGTCACCAGCAACCAGAGGAAAGGCTGCATGCTCACAGGAGCCAAAAACAACCAATAGGAATTGGGCCGATCCTAATCATGTCACATCATTACCATGATTGCTACTGAAGTGTCATATATCACACACAGCAAAACTTCTTTTGGGATGGAGAACCGTACTTTAACCTTAGATCAAATAAAAACCTAGGTGACTCTGCAATGAGAGAGAAATGAGAGGAAAGTTACATCATCAGAATATATTATTCATGAATGGTTAGTGAGGTGCTGTAACTTTCAGCCAATGCCAGACAGGTGGATATGGTAATCAGGAACAAAATAAAGCACAGAATTCATGTGATATTACCACGATCCCTCTCTTGAGTCACAGGGAGCACTGAGTGCATATTCTGTTATTTACAAAATAAAGTATGGACCTCTGTAAATGGACCAGGAGTTCTCGTGTCATTTTGACCAATCAGGTATTTCCTCTAAACAGAGGTCACTTTAGTGAATCTCTAAGTGCTGATATTTTTGTTTGTTTCTTTGGCATAAACAAAATATTCCAACCATCTGGTCTACTTCCA
>JANHZU010008112.1:16412-34676 GCA_032468055.1 Acrochordus granulatus
AAGATAGGAAGGTGGATAGAAAAAAGGAAAGGTGGATGGAAGGAAGGAAGGAAGGGAGGAAGGATTTTTTTTTTCCGAGTCGCCCACGCTCCACCAATAAAACACGATGGCCTGCTTTTAGTTGCTATCAGGTAGATTAAATTCCCATCACGTGAACAGGCCTTGTGAAGTCTATCATAGCCTCAGTCACCATCTCTCTTTCCTTCACTCCTTCTCTTTTATTCACCCCCTCCCCTTTTTCTGTTTTTCAGGTTTTGTGCCAAGATTCCAATTTTCAGCCAAATGATGAGAGCAGGAACCGAACGGCCATTGAACAGTTCCTTCAGGTGGTCACTGGACTGAAGAGCTTTTGCTGATGGGGCTCCAGAAGGAGTGGCTTTAGCTCGCTCTCTTTCTCCTACCTGACCCACCATTTCCCTTCCCTTCCATTTAAAAATGCACATCCCAATTTCCAAATGTACAGGGAGTCCTCTACTTACAATCATTCATTTAGCAACTGTTCAAAGCGACAACAGCACTGAAAACAATGACTTACAATCGGTCCTCACATTTATGACTGTCACAGAATCCCCATGGCCACATGATCAAAATTGGATGATCGTGCAGCCAGCATGTATTTACGACAGTTGCAGCATCATGAGGTCATGCGATTGTCATTTGTGACCTCCCCAGCCAGTTTCCAACAAGCAAAGTCAATGGGGGAAGCCAGATTTGCTTAATGCCTGCATGATTCACTCAACAATTGCAGAGATTTGCTTAACAAGTATGGCAAAAATGTCACAAAATCAGGCATGACTCACTTAACGACCACCTTGCTTAGACACAGATGTCATAAAATCACTTTCTGTGACAGCCGGAAATGTGGGGACCGATTGTAAGTCATTATGCTTCCAACAGTCATCATAAGACAAGGGCCAGCTGTACCTCTGGCCCATCATCCAGGATATTTTGGAACCTGGGTTTAGCACTTTATCTTACGTCCTTTTACCCAGGAAGACTTGACAAGTGGCTAAAACCTCACCTCCAATTGTCCAATTCCATATTAGGGAGATTGGTTGGTGGGTATTTTTCTGCAAGCAAGTGATGCTTGATGCAAGAGGAAACAAAGCCATGGAAATCCACTCGTTGCTTCCCTTTATTTCTTCCTTAAAACAGAATTTGACACGATAATTGTGTAAGTGAAATGGAAGAGGAATTGACAAGAAAAGGACAGTACAATCTATGCTGGTGTGATTTTTTGCCAGCTCATATTCTCTTTAATACAGCAGGCTCAATGAACTAACTGTCTGCCTGGTGGGAGTGAGATGGGGTATCCCAGGAAGATGCCTAACTGCATAGAAATCATCCAGAAGACCACAAAAGACCACCTAGAAGCTGCAACTGGTCCAGAAGGCGGTGGTCAACACACAGTTGTGGGTCCTCTGCAGCTGACCTGCATTGCGCCAGTGCAGCATGAGCTGCATTGGCTTATGGTTGCTTTCCAGATGCAGTCCAAGGTGCTGGTTATGACCATTGAAGTCCTACGTGGCGCAAGCTAGGTGTGATGGAAAGTAGTCTGGATTCCCAGGAGGGAAGAGGTGCATTCCAGAGGAATAAGAAGTAACTAAGTTCAGATAGTTTGTGTGATAGAAAGAGGCTGAAGACGGCCCCTCCTTCATAGCTCCCACAGTATGTGCTTGATGTAAATAGTAGAGTGCTCAGTTTGGCAAGATTTTGTCTACAGATGCGAAGCAATAAAGAAATCTGTTTGGAAGAATCACAATGTGTCTTTCTTGATTTCTGGAGCCTGACGTGAGGTTACTTGCAGGACCCCCTCTCCCTGGGGGTATTTCCCCGTTCTACTAGGTTAGATACTGTAGCTGTGCTCTTGGTCCCCTTCCTCAAATATTGCTACCTAATGGGACCTCTTCCCCCAACTTTGCACGAGAATAGGGGTCGGGTTGCAAGGACATTTGGTCTGGTGCCTAGCAGGAAGGATATCTTTGTTTTTAGCTGTGTTTTATGGACTGTTACGAGCCACCTAGAGTCATGTATGAGATAGGCAGCTATATACAAGTAGTCCTTGACTTATGACTGGTTGCTTAGCGACTGTTCGAAGTTACGACAGAACTCCCTGGGCTTATATATGACCTGGATTTGAAGTTCCAACAGCCACGCCCCTTCTCCCCATGGTCATGTGACTGCTGTTTGGGCACTTGGCAACCAGGTTGCATTTATTTATTTATTTATTTATTTATTTATCGTGTTTCTATGCCTTTAATGAATATTTCTATTAATCGTATTTCATATTCCCATTCATATTTACAGCCGTTTGCAGTCATCCATGCTCACGTGATCGATATTTTTCAACAGTTTTACAAAAAACCCCGGCATTTACTCCTGTTTTTGGCGAAACTAGCCCATAGCGAACCGTTGGTTCGCTTAACGACCACAGAGATCGCTTTATGACCATGGAGGTCGCTAAAGAATCGCCGAAAAAAGATTGTAAAATCGGATCAGTCACATGAGTGACCTAATTTACGACCATCTCCTGCTACAACCCTGATGGGCAAGTTCCACTACGGTCCTAACTCAAGAACTACCTGTAAGTCCTGCAACTCACTAAACCTGTCAGGAAATCAGGCTGCAACGTTTTACGGCGACTCACAGCTGTCTGGGCTGCTCAAAGCACCAGGCTGCAGTCAAAACCGTAAAATAGGAGGAGGAAGGTTTGTTAAATATGTTCGCCGCCTTGAGTTATTTGTAAAAATAATTCAGGCGGGGCGTAAATAAATTAAAGCCCAAGGTCTCAGGCGGCAGAAAGGAGGGCAATTTGCAGAAGCTCCAATTCCAAGTCTCTGGTTTTTAAAAAATGTTATTTTAGCAAGGAAGATTTTGAGCTGCGTGAAACGCAGGGGCTCCAAACGTGAGGTCCTGTGGCCCCCTCCCCAATGTAAGGCGGGTTGCACAGCCGCTCCGAAACTCTGGAAGCCCAGACGGCTGGCACAAAAGGGGGGAGGCAGCTCCTCTGAATTCACAACACCCACCCGGGATCTCACAAGCAATTGTGTTGGAAATAAGCATCGCGCTGGAGAAATGCTCCTCTTGGAAGGCAAAGCCGGCGAGGTGCATGCATTCCTCAAAGGACGAAAGAAACGACGTTGTCTGGACGTGAGTCCTTGTTTGCGAGTTTCGAAAACGTTCGAGGGGCGCTGGGTTGTTGTTGTTGTGTTGTTGGTTTTTTTTTTTTGGAAGCCTGTGTCTGGAAATCCACCTGGAATTTAGCTTCTTGCCCCTTTGCCAACGAAATCCTGTCCGCGGACCTCGCCCCAGTCTTTTTCTCGTTGTGTGAGCGGCGCCCGGCAATGGGAGCGAACCCCCTAATCTCGGCTGCTTCTGCTTATTTATGATCCGCGCCGACAACACCTTCGGCGTGTCTCGTCTGCAGCCCTCGTTACGGACTCCTGCTCTCTGGGGCCGCGATGCATTTATAATTTTTTATTGTGATGTCTTTTAATTTTATTTTGCTTTCCCGGCTGGGCTGGAGAAGAAGGAAGACAGAGGCCTAAATTTATTGCGGAGCAAACGGTCTACCCTTGGCAAATTGCACGTATCAGTTAATTTAATCTTTCCCAGTTTTCTTTAAACTGGGCTGCTCTTCCTTTTTTTATTCTTTTTTTCCCCCAGCTCTCTCTCTCTCTCTCACTAGCCTTTCGTTCTGCCCCCACCTGGACAAATACATTAAATATATTTCTCTCTCTCCTTGGTGGAGGCTGATCATTCCCTGTATTTTTTCTTAACGCAACCACCTCTAAGCCTTTGAAGGCAGACATAGTGTTGGTGCACAAATATAAACACACACCTTTACAGTACGCAGCACATATTGGCAAACAGAGAAAAGGGGTGAGTGGAAATTGCACTGAAAAGCTTTTGTTGCGACAGGATCGTGGTTTTCTCGCGACTTGCTTCTGCCTGCACACCTCCAGCGGTTTGTCTGGTTGATTGACGTTTACAAATTATCCAGCCGAACCTGTTCGGTCTTTGACCCGTGTGTTTCTATTCAGCGACGAGTAAGATTTGCAAGCATTTTGTCATATAATTACTGCAAATCCCATGAAAATTTCCACAACAGCGCTCAGATGAACGGTAATTTGGTCTGGCAGCTGCTGATGCCTCCACAATAAGATGGGGTGCAAAACTAGGGATACGCGTTTCCATGCTACTTTTTTTCCCTTTGGCTCGGGAAGTGTGCATTTGTGCATGTGCGTGTGTGTTTATACAGTACAATGCAAAAGTCTTAGGCCGCCGTTCTTTTCGCGACGGCATAATGAATGACCGAATGTCATTATGTCTCAGCCTCTTTATTAGAAAGCAACCAGAAACTACAGGAAATGTGTATGCGATGTTCACAAACAGGAAAAGGCAGAAAAAACAGCTTCCAAAGGCTAAAGTGGCAAGTAGTTAGTGCTGATTATCTCATCCTGACCCCTGGCTGAAAAAGCCGTTGGTCTGTATATTCCTTGGATTTTCTGTTTGGATCTTAATACGGAGAGCGAAAAATAATTCCGGATGGCCATTCAGACTTTGCTCCAACAAAGCGTGTGGTGGAGACTCAGACTTTTGCACCGCATTGCACGTGTCTATGTATGTGCTGGGTATATGTGTGCATGAATGTCATTGTGCAAGTCCGAACAATGTCTCAAATAACCAGCCTGTTAAGACTGCTGCGCATGCCTAGGCTGGACTGAGTTGCTTTTATTTCTGTCAATAGGTTGCATTCGCCACCCCAACCGAGCGGTATTCCCACATTTTTATTTTGCCCAGTAATATGCAGAGTTCACCGGTCTTGTTTTCCGTGAAATTTATTCCACCTTCCAGCGTGCTCCTGACGGGGCACACTGCACACAAAGGACACCGCCACCGTCTCTCGGTGCCAGAACGGAGCAAATGGGTCCTCTTGTAACAGAGGAAGTGGCCTCCAATGTTTGTTTGTCTGTCTGCCTTCAGGATGGAGTGGTTGAGCGTTCAAATACGGTGCAGCGCTAAGGAATACAGTCCTTGGATTCCCTGAAGCTAAGGGAAAAAAATATATTTTGGGAAGCAGCAATATTTCTGCAGAGTTTGGGGTTCACCTGAGTAGCATCGAGCCATCTTTGGGGCACATTGCTTGGCCATCTAAATGGGTTGCCCAATTTAGCCCCAACTGGTTGGCCTAAGCCAGGGTTTGGAATTCACAGACCCGGTTGCTATCTATTGTAGGCTTTGATTGATGACTTTTTTAAAGATCCATTAAGGAAAAAAAATCTGTATCTGTTTCATTTAAATTTTCATGGGCAATTTTCGTGGATAATTTACATACAGTCCTTCTCTTCCAGGAAAGTGTGTCACTATTGATATAAATCTGCAGAAACTCTTTTTTAACACAAATTTCCCTGATGGTTCTTTGTTCTGAGAATGCAGACAGATGTTTTTAGACTCAATTTCTTGAAACTCTGTTTGCTTTTGACTTTTTTACAAAGCTACATTTTCATCTGTACAAGTTTAAGATACGTTATTATCCCATTGCTTCTCCTCCTCCTTCCAGACAATATCTAATTGCCCAGTCCTTAGCTAAGCTTTTACAAAAAACAGTAGAAACCGAAGTGATCCAAATAAGTATTCATTAGAACAGAAAGGCAGATGCATGGCAAAACAAAGAGGAACAATAATATAGGTAGTCCTTGACTTACGGCCACAATATCCATGGCTAAGCAGGGGCGTTATAGGGGGTGAGGTGGCACGAGCGGTTGAGATGCTGGACTTGTTGGCTGGAAGGTCAGCAGCCCAAGTTCAGGACCCAAGCGCTGCCGTGCAACAGGGTGAGCGTGCATTATTTGCCCCAACTCCTGCCAACCTAACAGTTCGAAAGCATGTAGAAATGCAAATAGATAAATAGGTAGCATCTTTGGTGGGGAAGGTAACAGCGCTCTGTGTGCCTCGTCGTATAGTCATGCCAGCCACATGACCACGGAAGTGTATTCGGACAACGCTGGCTCTTTGGCTATGAAATGGAGATGAGAGCACCGTCCCCTAGAGTCAGACACAACTGGAAGGGAAAACCTTTACCTTTAAGCAAGGTGATTGTTAAGTGAGTCATGACAATTTTATGACCTTTTTTGCCAGAGGTGTTAAGCAAATCACTGCGGTTGTTAATTGAATCAAGCGGTTGTTAAACCATTGATTTTGCTTGCTGGAAGCCGGCTGGGAGGGTCGTAAAATGGCAAATCACATGATCCCAAGATGCTGCAACCATTGCAAATACATGCTGGTTTCCATGCTGACTGGGGAATTCTGGGAGTTGAAATCCATGCGTCTTAATGCTATCAAGGTTGGTAAATCCTGGATTAGAAGGACAATATAGTTTCCTCCAAGCATGTTGGGTTTCCATTCCTATCAGCATCCAGCCAGCATGACCAGGGGTATCTGCAAGGGAAGTCAAAAAAAGGTCAAAACAGCTGGAAAGATCACACAGGGCTTCAATGGTGCAGTTTTGCCAACCACCATGATTTCTTTTACTCTCTCCACAGAGGCTTCTAGCCTTGGCTTAGCACATTGAGTTAAGTAGGGTGCCAAATTTCAAGAAAAAAAACAATAAAAGACAAGTATTCTTGTGACGGGAGCAGCCAGGAGGCCTCTTTTGATTAATCTTTTTAGTAACTAGGAGGTTTCTTGATTAATGTTTGGAGTAAGTAAGATGTTTTTGGAGCTGCAATATGGACTGGCTGAAACCGGCCAAGGACAACTAAAGCTGAACTCTTGCACTCTAAACTCAATATAATGTAAAAACCATACCTCCTGAATATTTAGATGAGCATTAACGGGATCATGCTAAGATTATTACATTTAATCTAGCACACACGTGTGCGACATCAGCAATGTCTATGAATATTCTCATTAATCCAGGTCATGATAAGTAGTAAAAAATTGCAAAATTTTTTGCAAAGTTTCTTTAAAATGGCAACTGGACTTTATTTACAAGATGTTATTGGAGAAGTTTTACCTTCTATCCGGAAGACTTTTTCAGTCCATCTAAAAATGAAAAAGAACATCAACAATGTGTCAATTGACTAGTTAAACTGGATACATTAATTCCAAAATCCATCTAAAAATGAAAAAAGAACGTCAGCAATGTATCAGTTGACTAGATAAACTGGATAAATGCACCCCCAAACCCAATATGTTTGAAAGAGAGAGAGAGAGAGCAATTCCCTCCCCTTTTAGCTTGCTCCTCTTTAGCTGAGGCATCAGCGAGGTGCCCTCTTTACATATGCGCATAAATAGAGTTTTGTTATCCACCACTGGAATGACATTGGGAAACAGCACATTGGATCCAAGAAACTGCCAGCTTTCATGGCCAACACTTAAGGTAGGCTAGGGGACCCATTGTCTGGCTCACTCAAAATCCCAGTCACTAGTCCGGATTCACTTCTGCCTGCAAGCTTTGTGCTGTCTAACAACATCTCTGAGGGCTTTTAGACCGGAAAAGAATTCTAGTCTTAATTGAAGTCAAAGCTCAGATCTTAAGTTTGCTCAGGAAACTAAGACCAAGCCAGCTGAAAACCTTGAATTATGCAGTAGACAGTACAAATAGTCCTCGACTTACAACCATTTGTTTCACAACCATTCAGAGTTACAACAGCACTGAAAAAGATGACTTACGCTAGTCCTTGCATTATGACCCTCACAGTATGCCCACGGTAATATGATCAAAATTCAGGAGCTTGGCAACAGGCATGTATTTACAATGGTTGCAATATCCCGGAGTCATGTGATTGCCATGTGCAACCTTCCCAATTGGCTTCCAACAAGCAAAATCAATGGGGGAAGCTGGATTCGCTTAATAATATGATTCACTTAACAACAGTGATTTGCTTAACAACTGTAACAAAAAATAGATTGTAAAATTGGGCATGATTCACTTAATACCTGCCTTGCTTAGCAATGGAAATTCTTGTCCCAACTGTGGTCGTAAGTCAAGGACTACCTCTACTACTTTCCACCCCAACCTTCAGCCTTTGCCCCTAGTCTTCACTCTTAATCTGTCAGGTTCTACCTTTCTGCTAGTGATCTACACCTTATTTTAGACATTTCTATGCTGTCTGTTTTTTAATGGTGAGATTCCCCAAAATATTCTAGTTGATCATTTTGGGGCTTTGTCTTTCCTGCATTTTATGACATTATTAATTCTAGATGGTTGCAAACCATCCTTAGCACATAGGAATTAGAGAAACAGGAGAGAAATAACTTGTGGGGGGGGAAATACGGAGGAATTTCACTTCATGGTTTGTCAGCATCCACCATTTGCTAACCTAACAAACATTGCTCTATTTGGGGTTCCCTCCTAGGAAAGTTGGCAGTGCTGGTAACAGAATTCTATTTTGCCTAAAATTGCAGGATTCCTCAGAAAAATTAACAAATGCATTTTACCTTGTCAGCAATTTTGCATCGAGGAAAACATGTGGCTGACCATTTTTCTTTCCATTCCTTTTCAGATCAGGTTTGAGAGAATCTGTTTTATTCCCCTTGGAGACATTAAAAACCCCCGATGGGTAACTTACTACAGCTCTTTGGAGAACAGCAAGCAAAATAAAAGCAAAGAGACTACAACCCTCCTGTGCAACTCACTGATGTCAAAACATGATTGCAAAACATTTAAAATCCACAAGCGATGGTAAACCAGCGCATTTCCAGAATGATATTTTACTCAGAGAAATCGCGTTCCTTTTAAAATGCTCGTGGCAGGAAGCAAGGTTTATTTCATCCCAACTACGTTCTCTTAGATTTAACCCATTTAATTGAACAGAGTGTGTTTGCTGCTGTAAATAAGCCTAAAGCTGGTGCTGGAAAGCAGCAGGAAAGGGCTGGTTCTTGGTTATGCAAAGAATAAAAAAATCATTTTTACAGGATGATGAGGGGGGAGACCCTGGAAGGACACTGGAGAACAGAGAAGAAAATTGATCAAATCTTATGCGTATGCATCTTTAAGGCTCCCCCAGAAAATCCAGATTTTCCCAGCCAACCAGTATTAATAATACACCATCGGCATTGACAAAATCCCCATTAGTCAATTGCAAAAGGCAGCTTTGCTTGGAGCAGCTTACACCCTGTGACAATGCCTTTAACACCATCAAACAAGAACATCTGCCTATCCCAGGCCCTTGGGAAGAACTCGATAGGCGGGCAAGAATGCCAAATCCAGTCTAAACATCTGGCTGACAGAGCCCCAAAACATAATAATAATAAAGGTTCTCAGCCGATGAAAGAACATTCACTTGCTAAATTGTCCATGTTTCAAGGATGAGCACATAAATGCAGTTTTACCGTATACTAAATGGATACTGATACTCATTAGGCCAAATAAATCTGACTTTTTTCCATGGACAGTCAGGTCACCTGGTTATCATTTTATTCCGGGAATCTCCCTTTGGCTGCAGCAGTTCAGCTCCACACCCATCCAACTCCAGAGAGGTTCATACCCCCAGACATTTGCACTGCACCCCAAATAGTTCAAATGGAAATTCTCAAGTTGTCAGGAATACAATTTACTGTTCTTTTTTCAGCAAGAAAGAAATAAGGGAATTTCTGCCAGAAAATATGTATGTGGAGGGCAGGGAGAGACAAACTTACATTTCAAGTGGTGAGTTTTTGCATCCTTTCTGGGTGGAGGAGGAGGAACAGAAGGAATTATAATTGGTTTCAAAGTCAGATGTTTAGATTGGATTTGACATTTTTATCCACCTTTCGAGCCCTTCCCAAGGACCTGGGAGAGGCAGATGCTGGTTTTGATGTTGTTAACGTATATAATATATAAAGTATGCTCATCTGAGTAATGCTGCCTTTTGCAATGGACTAATGGTGAATTTCTCAATGCCAAGCTTTTCATGTGGTGCTCCAGCTGATTTATTTATTTGTTTAATGTATGTGTTTGTCAATGCCAAAGGTTTTCACGTGGTGCTCCAGTAAATTCATGTATGTATGCATGCATGCATGTATTGAATTTATATGCTGCCACATTCAAAAACGACTCTCGGCAGCTCACAATAAAAACACTAAAAGCATAAATAAGAGATAAAAAAACAATTATTGCACCCACAGCCCCTATCACTATCGGTACCACCTTTGCTTTCGTTTGTCACAGTCATTCTATTTCTATTTGCAGGTCTTCGTTCTGTGATTTTCTCCAGTTCTTCCTCTTCTCTTCTGCTGTCCCCAGGGATTGCCACATCCGCGATCCAGACTTTTTGTCTTTGGTATCCGCAATTGTTCAGCCTGGGGTATTACGTGGCAGATGCTTGTCTGTTGAATGTTAAAAGCCCCAGAGCACTTATCATTGCACTCCATTATTATTACTATGCACTGCGAATTCCGATGTGATTTTTTTGCACGGAATAATGCCCAGGACGAATCCCAGCTTGTATTTTCCTTGCCCCAGAAAAGAATCCAAAAATTGCACTTATAATTTGAACGTTACGGGACACTCAAGAATTCTCTCCATCTTTTCTTGAACGGTCCCAAAAAGCGAAGCAAAATCAATCCTGTTCCTTGAAGTTGCAAAGCCACGGACAGACTCTTCCAGCGGCCCTGCAATGCCACCACAGCTGTTGTTGCAGTTTGCAAATCCCGCCACTGGAGTGATCCTCTCCAGGCAAAGGTGGGACCCGTGTCCCCACCACCACCGCCTGCCCCCTTCCAACCCCACAACACCCACAGCCGCACTGGGCCAGATTTCTTTCTTGGTTTTCCTTGGGGAAGCCCCCCGCTCTCTTCCGCCTGTCTCCCCGTGGTGGCCTTAATCCGAAATTCATCAGCGCAAATGGCTGCGGTGCTCGAGTGAGCCATAATCAGGCCTCCGGGGCCGGTAATTGGTTGCTACAATCCATCTCCTCTTCTTGGCTGTAAACAT
Source organism: Acrochordus granulatus (assembly GCA_032468055.1). NCBI lineage: Eukaryota > Metazoa > Chordata > Lepidosauria > Squamata > Acrochordidae > Acrochordus > Acrochordus granulatus. Next base: position 27,334 of record JANHZU010008112.1, read on the forward strand.
TTTGCGGCATTAGACAACAGCCGAGTTAATTTCAATACGGCCTCTTGCTATCAAAGGAAATTGGCAGTGTAAATAGGGAACGGCGTTTTGTTTGAGACTCACCTCTGCCTTGTTCAGCTTAAATACAGAGTAAAAGCCATAAGGCTGCTCGGGTCAGCGAGAAATTATAGGTCCCTCCCTACCTGCTTGCAAGTGAAAATGATATGAAAAGGAGGGGAGGAAAAAGAGGAGGCAGACGGGTGCGAAAAAGGAAAGGGGATCCGTGCCCTTCGTTTGTTGTTTGTTTGGGGGTTTTTGGAAAAGGTGATGTCAAAAAATGGTGTTTATTCGAAGTCACGGGCAAAGGCGAACCAGTGAACCGTTGTGAGCGCGAGGCTGGTGCGCCCCAACTTCTGTGCCCTGCAAATAATCTTAGGGAATTTTTAAAAGCCTGGGGAGAGATGTTTTCCGACATCTTCAGCATTTACAATGAAGAATACGGCTTAAGCGATAAAAACCTGTCGGTCCTACCAGCTTCGGGCGATATTGGATTATAATCTTGTTGGATAATTGGATTATGTTCAGAGATTCGCCTTTGTTTTGCTCCGTTCTGTCGACGCACAGGGCACGTCACAAAGAAATCTAAGGAAACCGGGAATGCCTTGGCATTGATTTGAAGACATCCCTGAATTGAAGAAAAGCCCGCTCTCCAATTAAGAGTGTGAGATGAAAACGTGGGGGGGGAAATCTGAAAAGGCTTAAAAATGTGAAGCATAAATAACTGAGTTAGCCACCAGAAGATGATAGATCTAGATGAAAATGAAAAGACCAGGATATCCTGTCTGTTATTTGCCATCACTGGATATTTGCAAGTTCATCTCATGCTTCAGTTGTTTAAGAAATGCTCTGTAAATGGTTGCATGATTTTTTTACATGAATTTTAAACTACAGGGAGTCCTCGACTTACAACCGCAATTGAGAGCAGAATTTCTCTTCGCCCAGCAAGGCAGCTGTTAAGTGAGTTGCACCTAACTTTATGATTTTTTTCACCCGGGTGGCTAAGCGAATCTCTGCAGTCGTTAAGTGGATCACATAGTTGTTAAGTAAATCCGGCTTTCTCCATTGACTTTGCTTATTGGAAGCCGGCTGGGAAGTTTCCAATGGTGATCACATGACCTCGGAACAATGCAACTGTCGTAAATGCACGCCTGTTGCCAAGCTCCCGAATTTTGATCAGGCGATCATGGGGAGAATGCAGTGGTCGTAAATGCAAGGACCGGCTGCAACTCGCTTTTTTTCAATGCTGTTGCAACTTTGAACAGTCATTAAACAAATACGTACAAGTCGAGGGCTACCTGCACCCTTTTTTGTTTTCTTTTTTTGCGCATTTTGTTTTTTTTTCCGAACCGCGCAGGCCCACAATGCACCCATCAGGCCCCATTGGCAATTGATTACAGAGATTGCATTAAATGTTCAATTTAGCTCCCATTTTTTTCTAAGCACTTCCTTACCTGTTTGACACGTGAACTATGAACATTCTGATTATGGTCATATTTTCTCAGAAAAAAACATGAACGAACAAAACACATGGCGAGGGGCCTACGGGGCCTGACTTTTAACACCTTCTGGATGTACCTGTCACTTCGGGAAAATCCTAAGTGCATCTGAGAAAGGGGATTCCTTGAGCTCTCCGGGATGCCCTGAGGTTGTTTTCTCAGGGCTTCGTCTGCTCCAGCATCCTACTTGGCAGTTACGCCAGGTAGGAGTCTCTGATAATTTACTTATGGAGACCAGCTGTATCAGACAGATACTTTTTTGGACCCAAGAATTGATTTCTTCTCCAGTTCCCTTCCCAAATATTCAGGTGAAGGCAGAATGGCTCTTTCGTGTTGCTAGAATCAAAAGCGTTTCGTAGTGTACATCTATTGTTTCGGTGAGATGATTTGGAAGAACTTAACAGTTCTGCGGTGGCTCCAGAAAAGATAAGGAGAAGCTGCTACATTTTCAGTTGTTCTTAGCCTCGGGTAGGAGAGGGGCGCGTGGTGGCACGAGCAGTTAAGATGCTGGGCTTGTGAGTTCGAGACCCAGCGCCGCATCACGGGGTGAGCTCCCGTTGCCTGCCTAGCTCCTGCCAACTTAGCAGTTTGAAAGCGTGCAAAATGCAAGTTGATAAATAGGGACCACTTTTGGTGGGAAAGGTAACAGCACCCATGCGCCTCGGCATATGGTCATGCCGGCCACATGATCACGGAAGCATCTTTGGATACACTGGCTTCCTGGCTGTGAAATAAAGATGAGCACTACCCCCTAGAGTCAACCTTTATCCTTTTATTGATTGATTTATTCTATTTCTGTGCCGCCGAAATCCAGAGACTCTCCTTTACCTTTAAGGCAGGAGAACTTGTTTAGGTTCAGGCTTGCAATTAAATATTCACACCCAGATAGGTAAGGTACAGGTAGTCCTCGATCTGTGACTGGTTGTGACCATTCGAAATTATGACAGACCTCCTAAAAGCTACTTGCGACCTGGTTTCAAAGTTCTGACACTGCCCACCCCCCCGGTCACATGACTGTGATTTATGAGGGTTTTGCCAGAAACTGGAATTTACTTCTGGTTTCCAGCAAAAACCAGCCCACAGCAAACAATGGGCTGAACTTAATGACTGCCACAGGAAAGGTTGTAAAATCAGGTCTGGTCAGATGATGACTCGCTTTACAACCGTCATGACTTTCCATCATAATTGCCAGGCTCAATTATGGTCATAATTTGAGGACTACCAGCATATAGTACAGGCTGTTTAAAATACGAATAGTGATGCCTAGATGAAACATTGCACATAAGCCTTAACTTGTAAATTGCTAGGGATTTTTTTTAAATGGTAGGAACATCCAAGAAAGCCCCACTCACCTGTATGGCCATGACCCTACAGGTAAACCTAGGTGCAGATGAACATTAATCTTATCCTTCCCTGCTCCCTGTCCCTGCCTTCCTTATACATTATGTTCATTGCTCGGTCAACCAGATGTGTAGACTCCATTTGGCATTTTTGTCCACCTATCAAGTCCTTCCCAAGCACCTGGGATAGGCAGATGCTGTTCTTTGATGTCGTTAAAGATATCGTCGCAGGATGGAAGCTGCTCTGAGTAAGTCTGCCGTTTGCAATTGACAGTGAATTTGTCAGTGCTGATGGTGTTCAAGCGGTGCTCCAGATGTTTTGGAATTCTTCCTCTTACTGTTGGTACCATCTTTGCTTTCTTTTACCACAGTTATTGTATTTCTATTTGCAGGTCTTTGTGTTTTGTGATTTTCTCCAGTTCTTTCTCTTCTATTTTGCTATCTCCAGATATTGCCACATCCGCTGTCCAGACTTTTTTGTCTTTCTTATGGACAATTGTTAAGTCAGGAGAGTTACATGGCAGGTGCCTGTCTGTTTGAATTTAGCTTCTTCATTTTCTATTACTTTCTCTATTTTATGATCCCACCAGTTCTTGCTTGCAGGTAAATGATATTTCTTGCAGATCTTCCAGGTGCACCCTTGTTGCTACTTTATCACGCCGTTGTTTGTGGTCAGTCTGTGCGATCTTCTTGCAGCAGCTGTCTAGGTGGTCCACTGTTTCTTCAGCTTCTTTGCAGAGGCAGCATTTGCTGTCTGTTGTTGTCTTCTCAATTCTAGCCTTGTATGCATTTCTTCTTAAGGCTTGGTCTTGTGCAGCCAGAATTAGCCCTTCTGTCTCTTTCTTCAGTCTTCCTGCTCTTAACCATTGCCAGGTCTTGTTATTATCTGCTCTGCCTTCTATTTTTTTAATGTGCTGGCCATGTAATGCTTTGCCTTGCCATGTCTCATTCCTGTTCTTCATTTGGTCTTTCCTGTATGCCAGTTTGGTCTCTCCAGTACTCAGTAAGCCTTTCTGGTATACAAGCTTCAGTGCATCTTCTTTACCATGCTTCAGGTATTTTTCCAATGCCCTTTTTTCTTCTTCAACTGTCTGGTGCACTTGCAACATTCCACACCCACTTCATTATTATTATGGTTGGTTGCACAGTCAGTCAAATGTTTACAGTGGATTTGGCATTTTTGTCCATCTATCGAGTACTTCCCAAGGACCTGGGATAGGAAGATGCTGTAAAACTGCCTTTTGCAATTGACTGATGGGAATTTTGTCAATGCCAGTAGTATTCAAGTGGTGGTCCAGTTGTTTTGGAATTGCACCCAAGGAGCTTATTAATATTAGTAATTATTATTATAATTTAGATTTAATATAGCTGCCCCCTCTAGAGGACTGTTTTTCACCCTCTGTTTGATTTTCCATTCATTAGCTCTAGCTTTCTTCCAATGCTCACTGACCATTCTGTAGCCACTGAATGTACTTTGATCACATTGAATTGTTTTATTATGGCTTTTTTCCTTAAAATTTTTTAATACTTTTCAAATCTTGGAGTCACCTCAAAACCTTTGGTAGATATCTGATATACATGCTGATGCTGATGCTCTGTTTTTTTCTTAAATATTATATTTGTTGTATCTGTACCAAAGAAAGTGGAAAGTCATTCTTTTTCTTTCTTATTTTTTTCCTTCTTTCTTCTTTGCTCTTTTACTTCTTTTCTGAGCTTTTTTCTTTTTTAAATCTTCACTTTTTGTTTACTTTTTAACTTTGTATTTCTTTTTGAAAATCAATAAAGTTATTAAAAAAATGATGAAATATAACAATGTGAAGATACAATGAAGTACAACCAGAAGATATGATGAAGTACAACCAAAAATAAAACAATGCTAATATAATCATAAAAGCATACACAGAATAATAAGTAAATTAATGACATTTGAATAATGTATACTTCAAATATATAGACTTAGATTCTTTATATTCTAATACTACAGTATATTTAGGTATCTTTGGGTACTGAATACAGATCATGTTCCTTTAAGTCTTGACCTCACTGTCTGAATATGAAAGGCAAAAAAGATGATTGTCTAACAATCATTCTTGTTTTCTGTACAATGATTCACTTTTCACTGATGTTTTTGAAAATTAATAGAATTGTGGGATGTAAGGTTTGGAAGTAACCTTGAAGGTCACCTATTTTATCATGCAAAAATCTACAGCTGAAATATCCCTGACAAATGGCCAGCCAGCCTATGTTTAAGTATGTCCAGTGAAGGAAATGCTTTCCAATAATACTTACCAAAAGGAAATTATTCCCAATATCCAGAAGAAATCTACTGTGACTTCAACCCACTTTTTCTTACCCCGAAATAATTCTGAACAATTCTGCCCCATTTCTACATGATGGTCCTTAAATACAGAGAGGTGATTTCTCAAGATAAATATACAAAATGCCTCCAAGAACTCCTGATACATTTTTCCTTTTAGCTCCCTAATCATCTTGGTTACTCTCTTCTGAAAATGCTCTGATTTGTCAATATCCCTCCTGTAGTGACTCGGCCTGCTAGCATTGCTTGATCCAGCATACCTGTGATTTAGTATTGTTACTTGTTTAATTTAGTTAATGTGGGTCCACAGGGATCAGTACTGCCAAAACACCAAGCACATTCCTCTTTGTGGTGAGAGACATTATCCTTAAAAAACCAACCACGGCACCTAGATTTGATAAGATATGAGGATTTATCTCTGAGAAGAGATGTAATGTATTGAATTATTATTACTGATTGATTAAGCATGACTATAATTGTCACCCAATTATGCTGGCCTACCTATTTATTTATTTATTAAATTTATATGCTGCCGAAATCCAAAGACTCTCAGCAGCTAACAACAATAAAAACAATATATTAAAAACACTTAAAATAAAAATAAAATAAACCCCATTAAAACAAAATAAATATATGTTGTCATTCTTGCAAACTTATAAGACTTAGTTCTTCTAGAAGAATTTTTTGTACTCTCAACAACTTTAAGACGTGTGGACTTCAACTCCCAGAATTCCCTAGCTGGGGAATTCTGGGAGTTGAAGTCCACATATCTTTAAGTTGTGGAGATTGAGAAGGACTGTTCTAGAAACTGCTGTAAAACAAGCACCAGAAAAACAAACTCCTGATTCTGATGTCTTTTGTTTGTTAAACAGAAAGTTACAAAGAGAAAGTAGGGTTGTTAAGAAAAAACCTCTTAAGCCCCACTGTTCTGGAGAAAAGGGCAGCAAAAACTATCAAACAATCAAACAGAAGAGAAATATTGTAATCCTGCACTAGCCAGAGTAAGTAAAGACAAAGGGAAGAAGAACACAGCAAATATAGCCAGTTTTATTGGGAAGATAAATGAGTTTAATCATGCCACAAATGTCTTCAGTCATTTTTTGAGGCAAGTGAAACAAGGAAAAAAGGTGCCCGTGTTCTTGATTCTTAGAAGACACAAAGCATTTAGGTTTTTTTAAAGGAACTTAGCTGCCCCACAAAAGCTATCGCAGTTCAGCTCTGCAGACCTACCCAAAATGTTACAGGAACTTTTCCAGCCCAGTCCATTATTGTTAGCCCAGTCCATTATTATAGCAGAGAATTTTGGATTTCAAAAGCTCAGAGAGAATGAGAGAGAATTCATAGCAGCATAGGTTGCTGAACTTTATGGACTGTCTGAACATGTAAATTTGGTGGAACAGTTCGTCTGTGGAATTCTGAATGAAAAAAAATTAACAGAGGCAGATTTAACATTTGAAACGGCTGCCTTCATGAAAACCGCTGCTCGGGATTTGGAGAACGGCAGTTAGCAGTTATCCGGCTCCAAAAACTAAGAAAAGACCTGTGGTGATTCTTCCAAGCAGCTTTCTTTATTGTTTCGCATCTATAGACAAAAATCTTGTCAAACTGATTCTTATCTACATCAAGCATATCCTCTGGGAACTATTAGGGAGGAGCTGTCTTCACCCTCTTTCCCCTCACACAAACTTTCTGAGCTGAATTGCCTCTTATTCCTCTGGAATTCACCCGCTCTCTCCTGAAAATCCAGCTCATTATTCCATCACAGCAATGAAAGGAAGCATGAATAAGCTTTCCATGGTATGCAACAAGAGAATCAGATCAAAATGAACTGTGCTATCATCGTGGCAGAGGTTTAGACATCCATCAGCTCAATATAGAGTGAAAAGGAAAACTTGCAGAAAACTCAGCTAATGAGGACATATTCCCTGAACCTGTTGATTAGAGAAAAGCAAAAGTGAAAACAAGCTAGCCATTATCGAAAAAACGGGTGCAATAGGAAACATGCTTATAGATCAGTGTTTCTTAAATGGTGGTGCTCAATTTATGACCACAGTTGGGAATAGAATTTCAGTTCCGTAACAAGACAGTTGTTAAGTGAGTTGTACCCATTTTTATAATCATCTTAGCCATAGTTGTTAAGCAAATCACTGC
>JANHZU010008114.1:70425-82090 GCA_032468055.1 Acrochordus granulatus
CACTTTATAGCATCATCTTTTAGGATTTTAAATAGTTCAGCTGGAATCCTGTCAACTCTGCTAGCTTCGTTGTTGGTAATGCTTCCTAACGCCCACTTGACTTCACACTCCAGGATGTCTGGCTCTAGGTCAGTGACCATACGTGTTATCTTGACAAAACTCTGTTAGCCTTTGCCCTGCTTCATTTTGTACTCCAAGGCCAAAATTGCCTGATATTCTGGTTATCTTTTGATTTGCTACTTTAGTATTCCAGTCCCTTAGAAGAAATACAGTAGTCCTCATAGTCAACAAAAGAGTGGGAAAAGCAGTATGGGGTACAGTCTCCAAAATGACAGAATGATCTCAGTTCAAATCAAAGGCAAACCCTTCAACATCACAGTAATCCAAGTCTATGCCCCAACAGCTGATGCCAAAGAGGCTGAAGTTGACCGGTTCTGTGAAGGTGTACAACACCTTCTAGAACTACCACCAAAAAAGATGTCCTTCTCATAGGGGATTGGAATGCTAAAGTAGGAAGTCAAAGGATAACCAGATTAAGAGGCAGATTTGGCCTTGTGGTACAAAATGAAACAGGGCAAAGACTAACAGAATTTTGTTAGAGAATATGCTGGTCATAGGAAACAGTCTTTTCCAAAACCCAAGAGGTAACATTATACATTGACACCATCAGATGGTCTATACTGAAATCAGATTGATTATATTCTTTGTCAGCAATGATGGAGAAGATCTTTACCATCAGTAAAAAGAAGACCTGGAGCTGACTGTGACTCAAATCATTACATTCTTATTGCAAAATGTTGGCTTAAATTGAAGAAAGTGGTGAAAACCACTAGGCCATTCAGGTATGATCTCAATCATATCCCTTAAGAATATACAGTGGAGGTTATGAACAGATTTAAGGGATTAGATCTGGTAGACAAAGTATCTGAAGAACTGTAGACGGAGGTGCATAACACTGTATAGCAGGGAGCTACAAAAACCATCCCAAAGAAAAATAAATGCAAGAAAGCAAAGTGGCTGTCTGATAAGGCTTTATAAATAGCTGAGGAAAGAAGGAAAGCAAAAGGCAAGAAAGAAAGGGAAAGATATACCCAAGTGAATGCAGATTTCCAGAGAGTAGCAAGGAGAGATAAGAAGGGCTTCTTACATGAACATGCAAAGAAAAGAGGAAAAGAATAGACTGGAAAAGACTAGAGATCTCTTCAAGAAAATTGGACATATCAAGGTAATGTTTCATGCAGAAATGGACATGATAAAGGACAAAAATGGTTGGAACGTAACAGAAGTAAAAGAGATTAAGAAAAGGTGAGAAGAATACACAGAACACCTATACAAGAAAGATCTAAATCTCCCTGATAACCACAATGGTGTGATCACTGACTAGAGCCAGACATCCTATAGTGTGAAGTTAAGTGGTCCTTAGGAAGCATTACTAACAACAAAGCTAGTGGAGGTGACAGTATTCCAACTGAACTATTTAAAATTCTAAAAGATGATGCTATTAAAGTGCTGCACTCAATATGCCAGCAAATTTGGAAAACACAACAGTGGCCAAGGATTGGAAAAGGTCAGTTTAAGTTCCAATTCCAAAGAAGGGCAATGCCAAAGATTGTTCAAACAACCATATAATTGCACTCATTTCACATGCTAGCAAGTTTATACTCAAAATATTACAAGCTAGGCTTCAGCAATATATGCACCAAGAAACTACCAGAAGTAAAAACTGGATTTCAGAGAGGTAGAGGAGCCAGGGATCAAATTGCCAACATTTGCTGGATCATGGAGAAATCAAGGGAGTTGTATAAAAACACCTTCTTCTGCTTCATTGATTACGTTAAAACCTTTGATTGTGTGGATCATAACAAACTGTGGCAAATTCTCAAACTGTGGCAACCTCTTAAAGAGGTTGGAGTACCAGACCACCTTACCTGTCTCCTGAGAAACCCGTACGGGGGTCAAGAAACAACAGTTAGAATTGAACATGGAACAACTGATTGGTTCAAAATTGGGAAAGGAGTATGACAAAGCTGTATATTGTCACCCAGCTAATTTGTCTTATATGGAGAGTACATTATTCAAAATGCCTGACTAGATGGATCACAACCTGGAATTAAGATTGCTAGGAATAATATCAGCAACCTCAGATATGCAAATGATTCCACTCTAATGGCAAAAATTTAAGAGGAACTAATGAGCCTCTTGATGAGGGTGAAAGAGGAAAGTGCAAAAGTTGGCTTGAAACTCAACATTAAAACAACTAAGATTATGGCATCTGGTCCCATCACTTCCTGGCAAATAAAAGGGGAAGAAATGGAAACAGTGACAGATTTTATTTTCTTGGGCTCCAAGATCACTGCAGATGGTGACTGCAACCATGAAGTTAAAAGATGCTTGTTCTTTGGGAGGAAAGCTATGGAAACCTAGACAGCATATTAAGAAGCAGAGACATCACCTTGTCAGCAAAGATCCTTATAGTCAAAGCTATGGTTTTCCCAATAGTAATGTATGGCTATGAGAGTTAGGAAGGCTGAGCATCGAAGAACTGATGCTTTCAAATTGTGGTGCTGGAGAATTCTCTTGAGAGTCCCTTGGACTGCAAGGAGATCAAACCAGTTAAGGAAATCAACCTTGACTGTTGATTGGAAGGACAGAAGCTGAAGCTCAATACTTTGGCCACCTAATGCGAAGAGAGGACTCACTGGAAAGACTGTGTTGATGAAAAAATTGAAGGCAGAAGGAGAAGGGATGGCAGAGGATGAGATGGTTAGATAGCATCGCGGGCGTGGATTTGGGTGAGCTCCAGGAGACAGTGAAGTACAGGAAGTGCTGTAGTCTATGGGAACGTGGAGAGTTGGACACAACTGAGTAACTGAACAACAAAATGGGGTTTTCTTGGGAAGGATCCTGGATTGGGTTGTTGTTTCCTTCTTCATTAATTCTTAGCCACTGTGATCAGTGCATGAATGCATAAAAAAAAGATTACAAAACCTGGATTTTTTTTAAAAAAAACATTGTTTTAAGCAAAACCACCAAACCTTATTACTGTGAAATGGAGTGAATTTGGAGGCTATCAGAGTAAAAATTATTTTCTTTCCACATGGATCTTACATTTGGTGAAGAGAACAGTTTGAGTCTCCAGGGAAAGGTAGGCAACACCTTTTTATAGGCATGAGAGAAGGATGGAGGATATGACCAAGTAATTTATGAGGATGAAATGTTAACTCCTGGGCTTCCTATTGCATGCCCTTTTTCCTCACAAATGATTTGTTACATTTGCCATTTCTAGATGATATTGCTGCATTTTCCTCCAGGCAGAAATGTATGATCATTCTAGTGATGGGTCTTTTCAGGCATAAGAACAAAGACAAACTTTAAGGATGCCTTGCATATAGAAGATTGCATATGTTGCATTTTTTCTGCAAGAAGAATGCATTCTGTGCAATTAGTACATTCCACTTCCTGTAAATGGCAATTCTTTTCTTTGCTTCTATGTGCTGGGAAGTAGATGGTTGCTTTTAGTGATGATAAACTAATCTAGAATTCATAAATACAATAAATAACATGTTTTTATATATCTTTTATAAACATTTATAAATAAATATAATTTAGTGATGATAAACCAAGACAGCCAGTTTGGTCTTGTGGTTAAGGTAACAGACTAGCAACCGGGAGGTTGTAAGTTCTAATTCCACTTTAGCCATGAATGCCGTCTAGGTGAGCTTGGGCCAGTCATGCTCTCTCAGCCCAACTCACCTCACAGGGTTGCTGACGGGGGGAAAACAGGAGGAGGAAAGTGTGTTAAAAATGTTCGCCACCTTGAGTTGTTTATAAAAATAATAAAGGTAGGATTTAAATAAATATCTATTCTAAGATATAGTTTGAAAATAGATTATAATGAATGGGTGATTTTGATAGAGCTTTATGTTTTCTAGTTGTGGATTTAGCCATGCTGTGGTTGTTCATACTCATTTTTGTTGTTGACCTCAACTGGTTATACAGGGAGATTCAAGTAGAGGTCTGAGTAAACTTGACAATATGATTTTCTTTTCATTGTGAAGTAGAGCTTTCCTTTTTCTTCCCTTTCTACTGGAACACTTGTTCTTTTCAAAAATTTCTCTGGAGCTTTCTGCTCTCTGTGCTGCAGTAAGTGAAGAACAAGGAGTTGTAACAGGAAATGAGGGTAGATAGGGTTTTCTAATGCTTTTATTATGTGATGGATTGTTTATTTTTTGTAGTGTTGTAAGCTGCCCGGAGTCATCTATGTGTGAGTTGGGTGGCCATATAAATTTAAGAAATAATAAATAAAACCTGTAAAATAACTCACAAATATCTATCCCAACATTACTAAATTTCAATAAACTATCTTTCAGGACACAGAAAACATAATGGATCATTATTTTTATTATCCTATAGCACATGAATTGAAAATATTTTGAAACAGCAAATTTTAGTTTTTAGCTGGTTTATCACATTGCCTTCTTTTTTCAATGAAGTGTTAAAATGTACAGTATAGTAATTCTTAAATTTGTAGAAGCTTTAAGAAAACTGGATTTCTTGAAGGGAATATGTGTGCTCTGCTTTTAGATTGTTTCTCTTTCCACAGAACAACTTATTGATGAAAAGATTTAAGAATATTTCTATTGCTTTCTGCTTGAGTCAAGTCTGTTCCACCTTAAGGGTGGGCATCAGTAGTGGGGAAGTTTTGGTAGGGATCTTCATCCTAACTGAAGAGCTTTTCCAAAGGGTTGATTTCTGAACTGAAATTAGAATTATTGCAATTAGTTGAAGATTTCCTTATGAAGTGGGTCTCAACTTTATACATTTGAAAGGAGATGAGAAAAAAGCAATTGCTTAACTGGATTTTAACTATTGGCAATACAATCTCAATCATATCCCTTAAGAATGTTATTTCATTTTTTGTTTTCACTGAACAAGTAACAAAGCTTTGTTAATGCTTGGAGTGATTCAATTTGGCTTATTGAAAGGGACATAAGAATTAATTGAGCTATAAATAAACTTAATTATAATCCTTATTTTGCTAGCCATGTTTTCACTTGAAAATGGATGACAAACACATTGTTTAATTTGCAGGAAAACTTGTAAACAAAACTGTTGGTAAATCAAGATTTATTTAATCTCATTCTTATAAATAACTCTCAACATATTAAAATTTTATGGCAACAGTTATCTATGTTAACAATAAAAGAAATGGAAATAAAATTGAATTATAAAAAGCAAAGAAACTTTGAATTTGTGAACAAACCAGGGGAAGGTTGGATTATAAACTGTGAAGAGAAAGAGAAAAAATGATATTGAAATTACAAGGGGGAAGGTACTGTACTAATGGACATTGTCCATTAGTATAGTATCCCCTCCTTCTAATTTCATGTTTTTATCAATATTATTCTAATTAGTACAAAGGGCATGATAATCCCCTTGAAGAAACTGCATCTATAATGATAAGGGATATCTCAGAAGCAACTAAAAAGAATAAATCAAGAAAGATGCCTGGATCAGATGACTATCAAGATCATATTACAAAAGTTTTGAGAATGAACTTTGACAACTTTTTAAAGTATGATGAATTATATTCCTCAGGGAAGAAGGATGAGTGCTACTTAAAGGAGCTTCATCTTTTATAAAGAAAGAATCAAATTATGTATGATTGAGATTCAATTAACAGCTGTTTAACTCCATATTAGGAGAATCCATTTGGACCAGAATTTCCCCCTTCCTCCGACTTGTGTGATTTTTCTTTTTTACAAGAACTGAGCCATAAAGTGAATTCTCAGTACTCTACATCAAGTTTGTTTCAATGCAAGCTGCCTGATGGGGGAATAAGGCATGTCCTGAGTCCTGTTTCTGTTTTCTCTATTTGTTCCTTCTTTAAAAATTGGGAATATTAGACAAAAATATTGTTTCTTAGAAATGGTAGTGCTTTGGAGGGCAGCAAAACAGTTTATCAATTGAAAGATTTTTTTGTTGCTTCTCAGTTGGAATAGGCTTAGAGCAAAGTATTTATGGTTCACAAAGAGATACATTAAATTAATGGAATACTGTTATCTACTCTGAATACAATGAACCACAGATTTAACTTTCTGCATAAAGTTATTCTCCATCCTTTTCATTATGGTAAGCAATGTTATCAAATTTCTTTTGACTTGGATTATATTAAAGTATTGTTCTAATTTCATACTTCTTGTCAGCATTTATGAACTCATGTCTAAGTTGAAGCAAAGGTATTAAATTCAAGAACCTTGGCCACAGGTTAAGTTACTGAGATGTTGGAACATTTGTCCATGTGGAAAGTCTTAATAGGTCCTGTAGGATATTTTTCATACTGTCAGTGGGCCACATATGGGCAGAAACCTTTTGAATTAGAAACCTGTTCTGTCTCAAGTGCTTGTATGTCATCTCAGAGTCTTTAATTTGTTCTTCCATGCCTAGCATTGATTGCCTTATTTATATTAGTGACTATAACTATTTATTCAAAGCCACTTGAATCCTAAAATCTTCTATTGCTTTTAATCACTGCTCTTGTTATTTTAGCATTCCTTAACCTGTGCAACCAACTTACCCTCTCCAACCAGCATCTGTTAATCCTTGTTTGTATTTCTGCTGTATAACAGCCAATCCATTTACTTTTCTTTTTGTAAAGCAATACACTTACTTTGGACTGCAAAATACCTTGGACTTAAACAGCCTGTTAAATTGGATCCAGATTATTTTCCTATCATGGGAACAGAACTAAATCACTAGTGCATAGATGGCTGTCCATCAGGTTTACTGTAATAGTAGATTCTTGTGCAAGGCAAGTAATTGGTTTAGAAAATCTCCAACATTATGTTCAACTCATGCCATAATTCTGTAGTTCATGCAGTAGAATGAACAGAAATACAGTTGTTTGGTACCAGTATCCTAAAGCCTAGGCTATATATCAAAATAAAGCCAGTAAAATGTAAGAGAACTTGTGTAATGATTAAAGTGTTGTATAAGAACCTGAAAAGACCCTATTTGAAGTCCTCAGGCATCTTTAGTCACAGAACTTACTGAGTAATTTTGGACTGAGAAATGGTGATAGCCGTAATTTATTTCATTAAGATTGTTTCAAGGATAAAATGAGAGGACATTTCCATGTATGCTACTTTAAAAATGGATGATCAGCATGGTGTTCTAATGTAATATAAAGAGTGGCTTGAATTGGGTATATAATTGCTAGAGAAAATCTTTGATGATCTGTATCGAGTGTTTGTTTTTTTGGTATACCTCTAGTGATCCTGATGAACATGTATTATAAAAACAACAAAATATGTTATCTGTATATATTGTTAATTTATTGTAAATTTGTACTTCAATTTATTTTTGTCTAACTAGTGAAATGTTTTGGCTCTTTTCCCATGTAAGCATAGTGTTGTCTAAAATAAAAAATGTACCATTTTATACACCTAATTAAATAATTATATTTCAATAGCCAGTGGCCTAACATTGAACATTTGAACAAGATTTTATGTTGTGTATTTAATTGAGGCCTGCACCAATACTCTTCCTTTCGGCACTTGCTTTAAAATTCTGAGCTGTTTAGAAGAACTTACCAAAGTTCCTCAAAGAACTGAAACAAGTTTGCCTGAAAAATGAATGGTCCACCAGTACTCATTTCTAATAGTAATGGCATCAGATGGAAAGGCCAGCTATTTCATTACTTCAAGGGAATCTTTATTGGCGAACTCAACATGATGAGCAAAAATTTAAGTGACTAGATTCAGACATTGTACTAAGTCATGGATTCCTTTATTATGGTTTGCTGAATAAACCACAGTTGTTTCGATTCATACAAATCTTATAAAACTTGACTTAAGATGTTGATGTCCAGATGTTTTGGGATTGCAGCTCCAAGAATTTTTCAGACAACATATTCAAAGACCATGGACCAGTTGGAGATTCTCCCAGTTGCTGGCCAAACCCATCTGGAGGATACCAAAGCAGGTAGTAGAAGGTTCTACTATTAGCTAAAAGCAATAACCTACCTTATGGATTATTGAGACATATGTACTCTATATCAATGTCCCCAAGTTTTCTGAAAGTATCTAGAAGGCATTTAGATTTTTGCAGCCCAAATATAGAGCTTTAACTTAGCCATGATTTTGGCATTGCTTTTGATATCTCTTTTCAAGTATTTTGACTTTTTCAGCAAACCATTTGATTTAGCATAATGTGTGAAGTCACTTTATTTCAGCCTATATTTTGCATCAAAAGCTATTGCTGTGGATGTGTTAATTGTGATTCAAACAGTTCAGATAACAGGGAAGCACAGCAGGTTTATTTTTATCTATTTCACAGCATTCATAAACCATTTCAGTTTATTAGATTGTAGGCAGATTATATGAGCACAGCAAGGAACAGAATATTCCAGCTGTTAAAAATAATGCAGTAATCAATCAAACATTGTTATAAATAATAGATAGGTGTTCCTTCTCTTCCAAGGATACAGAGGCCTTTTGAAACAGAATGCTTTTAAGGACCTTCCTAAATTAGAACAATGTGGGAGCTGATTTACCTTCAGCTACTAATGGGAAGAGCTGTCTCCTAGGGCAGGTCCCTTGACTTAACTTCTCAGAGGGATGGAATCCTCAGCAAGCTGTCCTTCACTGTTGGGATTGGATGGATAGAATCCTATTTGACAAGCTGGTCAAGCATGTCCTAAAAATGTTTGTAATTTCCATTGACTTTCCTCTTTGATATTATTTTTTAAATATGTTTAATTTGGCAAGTTGGAAAAGAAAATATTTCACCCTTCCTGTACTTTTTGATTTAGTCTTGAAGGTACTTTTTCTTGTTAGTTTTTTTTACTGGTGTAGAAATGGTTTATACCTTATCTAGGATATCATTGTTGGTACTGCCTGATTATATGCCAAAAAGCCTTTTCTAGAATGGTACCACAATTTTAGAATCCCCTATCCTACTTCCATAAGGGGCGAGGTGCTGCAAATGGTTAAGACACTTGGCTTCCCAGCTAGAAGTTGCTATGCAGCATGGTAAGCTCCTGTTGTCCTCCTCAGCTCCTGCCAACTTAGCAGTTTGAAAGCATGCAAATGTGAGTAGATAGATAGGTACCGCCTACTCCAGCGGGAAAGGTAACAGTGTCCGTGTGCCTTGGGCGTCTAGTCATGCCGGCCACATGACCACAGAAGCATCCTCGGACAAACACTGGCTCTTTGGCTTGGAAACAGAGATGAGCACTGCACCCTAGAGTTGGTCACGACTGGCAGGGTGACCTTTACCTTTATCCCACTTCCACAGCACCTTATTATGCTCCGGAATATTTTATTGACAGAATTTCTTGCTGTATGAATAGAGGAAATAATAATTCCATTATGACTGCTTTAAAGGTAAAGGTAAAGGAGACCCTGCCAGTCGTGACCGACTCTAGGGTGCAGTGCTCATCCCCGTTTCCAAGCTGAAGAGCCAGTGTTCGTCCTGGGATGGCTCCGTGATCATGTGGCCAGCATGACTGGACTCCTAAGGCACACGGACACTGTTACCCTCCTGCTGGAAGGTGCGGTACCTATCTATCTACTCGTGCTCGCAGACTTTCGAACCACCAGGTAGGCGGGAGCTGGGGCGGCGCTCACCCTACTGCATGTATATTTTGCTCACCCTTTGCTGCCACCTTGTGGTTGTCTGATTTTTACAGCCTAAAAGTTTCTGGAATCACACTGAAAGACTGGACATTGCTGGACTTTAGTCTGGGTCTCTCTAGGCCTTATTCCTAATTTTAACCACTACACCATCCTGGCTTTTATCTGTGGAACTGAAAACAAATGAAGTGCTTTGACTGAAAACATCTGTGCCTTATGAAGTTGCATCACTTCATGATTTATACATACTCTTGCTATAATTTCTTAAAGCTTCAACCACTCTTAATATCTATGAATTATTTTTATAATATAAATTGCTGGATGAGGAAGTTTATTAAGAACCCCTTGTTGTTTAATCTTTCTTTGTAGCAATAATCTTCTATAATCTTGTGGTTCATCCCCAAGATTTATTGTACCAGAGTGGAGTTACCAGGAAATCAACAAGAGACTTATTAACTACTAATAACATGGGTTTGTTATTGCTAACAAGCTTTTGTTAGTTGCAGATCTTCTTAAATTGATATAGCTGTCATCCTTCTGGCCAATTTTTTTCAGCTTATTAGATAGTGACTACCTATTCCCTTTTGCTCCTGAGCTTTCAACGCTGAGCTCAGAGGTCTGAAGTAGAAACTAACTCTTCACATGTCAAGGATCATGAGAAAGCAGGGCCACCAGTCCCACGGAGTGCATGCTTACAGCTCTAGATTAGATCACAGCAAAGACAAGGCCAGTGGGCAGTTGCCCTTTCATACCCGAATGAGTTAATTTCCTTAAAAGGCTGAAAAGGTCCTGCTTTATGTGACATTCCTAGGGTGGAAGCAAACCAGACCCAGTTACTCACTGGATAACAGCCACCTTCCATTCTATATCCTAATTTTTCTTCTTTTGTCTCAAGCAAACACTAGAAGCAGCAGCACGATGTTAAAAAATGGTAAATGATTCAGTACATTTACACTTTAAATCTTCATAGTTTAAAAATGATAGTAATCTTATTGCTGTAGCAGCATTATCGCTTCTCAAAGAGCATTTACTAAACATAGAAGGTAGAAAATGAAATATATCTATGGCACACTGATGGTTAAAGATTTTAAGATGAGTCAGACTCATAAAAGTTTGCATTTTATAATGATTTCTACACAGGAATTGAAATCTTGTGAGTCACTCTAATGCCATTATTTTCCTGCAAGACCTTGCAGAATTTTAACAGCATAATTTTGGCTATTCAACAATTGCCCTGCATTCATTCACATAACCTCTGGTTTGGCTGCTAAATAAAATGCACCAATCAAAGTTATACTTTTGGATGAATTTTTCTTATTATGTTAATGAATGGAGAACAAGTTCATAAAATTTAACATATTTCATAAATCAAAAAAGAAAAAAGCAAGAAGTTCTTCCTGTTAAGTAAGCTCAGAGGTGGTCTGCTGGAAGAGAAAGGCACTGTTCAATTTGGCTGAAAGTATTTATTTACTTTATTAAATTTAAACACCACATATCTTACGATCCAAAGGGACTCTGGGTAGCTAAAGTATGCAAAGACATTTCTCACTATCAGCTTTGTCTGAAATAAATAGTTTCAGAAAGAGCAATAGAATTGTTGGGCAGTTGATCTTCAGGGTTTAGTGACTGTAGTCATTAGCATACAATCACAAAATCGTGAAGACCAACACTTCCCATCAGACTTTGGCCATGAAAGTCTATACAACTATACAGCAGAAGAACTATTTTCATAGCAGAGGCCCTGTTAGCATCTACAGTTTATAAAGTACACTTTGGCAAAGTAAGATGAATTTTCTAGTTCTGTGGTGGTAACAGTAGTGATGAGTAAAGGAGGCAACACCATTTTAATACTGGTAACAAAGTTTGGTTAGCAAATACAGTTATGTCGTTGCTCATAAAGTAAGCCTTTCTCTTTAAGTATACATGTAGGTATACGTCCCCCCAATGAGGCATCACCTTGCTGTGGTTGGGGGGCTTGTGTGCTCCAATGAAGATGAGAGCTCTGCCAGAGGTTCAACCATACTGGACAG
>JANHZU010008114.1:95270-106355 GCA_032468055.1 Acrochordus granulatus
TTCCATTGTTTCCTATGGGAAACTGCGTTTCTCTTTATGAGCATTTCGCGCTAAGAGCGTTCTTCCGGAATGGATTAATCTCGTCTTGAGGAGGCACCACTGTAATTGCTCAGTACATTGCAAAAGAATCAAATCAGTATACATCATAGCAATTCTATTAGGTATTCACCTTTATGGAAGAAGCATAGGAAGACTTATTATATCCAAATGTTGTAAGTCTTGACTTGTGTTTGAATTCAGAAATAAATTCCTCAATTAAGAAGTGAAGGAATGCTGTTTCACTCTGTTCTTATATTTACTGGTAGATCCTGAAATGTTTGAGTGAATGCAAGTGATCCATCTTAACAGAGCAAAGTGCAGTTTTTTTGAGTGCTGCATTTTGGAAAGGATATCTTTCACTGTATAGATGTGATAGAGTTTGCTGCAGATAGTCTTCGACTTACGACAGTAATTGAGCCTACAATTATGGTAGTCAATGACAGTTGTTAAGTGGGTCATCACATGACTGTAGCCAATATTATGACCTTTTTTGCAGCAGTTGTTAAGCAAATGCCATGGTTGTTCAGTGAACTCATTATTCACTATTGCTGTTTTTCCCCCCCAAAACAGAAAGTAAACACTGGTTTTTGGAAAAATGTTGTGAATTGCAGTCATATGACCACAAGATGCTGCAAAAAGCTATAAAGGTGGGCCAAAATATCAAGTGCCCAAAATGTGATCACATGACTGTGGGGAGAGATGGATATCAGAACTTTGAATCTGGGCCTGGATAGGGGGTCTGTCCCTACTGTTTGGGGGGTCTGTCATAACTTCAGTTGTATGCTGAGCAGTGGGTCATAAGTTGAGGACTACCTAAACAGTGATATATCCTTAGAGTGGGGAAAGAGCCACCTGAAATATCGGAAGAAGCATGGAAAGTACTACCTGTAATAGACTCTCTCTTACTCAAATTGTATCCTCACTTTATTTCTTCATTAGATTTCTTTATTACTGTAGATCCTTTTAGACTTCTGGTGGTTTGCAGTAGTGGAAAGCATAAGGCAAAGGTTTTCCTTTTCAGTCATGTCTGACTCTCGGGGGCCGTGCTTATCTCCGTTTCATAGCTGAAGAGCCAGCATTGTCCGAAGACGCATCCGTGGTCATGTGGCCGTCAGCACCACATGGCAGAACGCACTCACCAAAGGTGGTGCCTATTTATCTATGTGCATGTTGCATGCTTTTGAACTGCTAGGTTGGCAGGAGGTGGGGTGAATCTTGGGAGCTCAGCCTGTTACGCAGTGCCTGAGCCTTGAACTCCCGCTGCCGACCTTCCATTAGTGGAAAACATACAGAATAATAAAACTGACTTACTTGGGGTCAGTCATTCACTTATCCCACAGGATAATTGTTGGGAAATAAAATGGGAGGGGGAAGCACTATCTATAGTGCCTTTGGCTCCCGTAGGAAAGATGGGATATATATCTAACAAAAAATAAATCTAACAAATAAACCATGTAAAATAATAGTGGATATGAAGAAAAGCAGTAATAAAAATAAGTAACATGATAAATATCCTGTACAAAATGAAAGATGCCAAGGATTCAGTTCTGGAAAGCCACAATTACAGGTTTAATCAGAGTAAAATGTTTTCTGGATTCAGCCGACCTCCTATCAGAAGAAGGGGGAACCACCAGCAGCTTCCCCAAGAGAATTTCCTTGGACAGGTTGTCTCAGGCTGGAGGAGGCAGTCCTGTTGATATCTCAACATGTTTTTACAATCAGAACTGGCACTTTGAATTGCTCCCAGAAATATATTGTGCAATAGACTTTTAAAGTATTACTATGGATGAAAGAATTGGCTAAAATAGACAGCATCTTGGAATGATTCTGTCTTGTTTGAGAAAACAGGGAGTGCCTGGAAAATGACACTTGTTGTGACTTGTTCCTTCATTATCAAAAAATATACATACATACTGTATATGTTCACATTTTCAGATTTAGATGAATAAAACCTGGCTGGCTCTTTTCTGTAAATGAAATGACAGTCTTAGATAAATGAAGGAAAAAATAAAATTGAAAGAGACATATTAGAGAATTGGAAGAGATAGTTCTGCCCTCCATAAGAAGGTGGGGATTGTGGGGAATTGTTATTTCTAGAATTACATTTATCACTGAAATCCCTTTCCTGCAATTAGGAAGAGTTCAGTCCAAGAATTATTTTATTATGTATTTAATTGTTTATATATGTTGGAGCTTGTAATACGTATGAAAGAATAATCGGTTTAATGTAGAGGTGGATAATGTGTGACCTTTCTGATATTGGACACTGGGAATTGCAGTAAAGAATATTGGGAGATTTGTGTTGTCTGTCCCTGATTTAATTGATCAGTGTTTCTTAATCTGTCCAGATGTGTGGACCTCAAGTCCCAGAATTCTCAGTGGTGACTATACTTAGTAGTGGCTACATCTACACATTTGGAAGTTGTCTAAGTTTAAAAAGACTGCTGTAGATGGCCTTCTAGTGTAATCTACATGGACTTTGGTCCTGTTATCTAGGGATTATAAGAAATCAACTCTCATCAAACTGGAAGGAACCAATTGGTGAAGACTATGCTAGTATATAATAAACCAGTTGAATGGATTTGAATTGAGGTCTGTCATTTGTAGTTTTATATTTAAGCAAGGTATTTTGTTCCTTTGGGAGAGAAATGCTGTTTTAAAAATTTATTGTGTGATGGCTGAAGTATGATAAAAGAAATATATAAAATCATTAGTGGCACAGAGAAAAAGTTAATTTTTGCCCTTTTCACATGGTAGAAACTAAATCTAGTGATTCAGGACTGATAGAATACTTTTTTATGTTGACAATGGTTAAACTGTGAAATTTGCTGCCAACAGTTGTAGTAATGTAGCCAGTCTGGATGGCTTTTACAAAGGGACTAGACTGGAACATTACTTTTATAGTTTTAAATTAGCTAAAGAACACACAGGGATACATATTAAAAAATACATAGAAAAAATATGATAGTAATCATTTAACTACCTGAACATTATTACAATTCAGATTTTATACAATAAGTCAAACCTTGAACACACAGATTGAGATGGTCCAATTTGATATGGAGCTAGTCTAAAGACAGAATTGACACATTTCATGAAGCTAGTTAAGTTTTGTCATCAGAGGTTTGTTTCAAAGAACAACAACTGTAATAACAGTGCTATCAGTACTGCATATCTTGGTTTTGGTGTGTGTAGTGTAATAATGAGAGGGAAAACCTTTCTGTTTATAAAGCCTAAGCTATTTTATTTTTCAATATTTCAGAAGATTAATATTTAATTGGGATTTAGTCATGTATACAAATATACTTTAATTAGCAGATAAAAGGGCAGACTCTGAATATTTAAAAAGTAGCTTTGCTGCACCAGTCTCAGTCTCTCTTCTCATTATTACTTTTCTAACCTTTTGACAAATCACTTTGGGCAGATATATGCTCAATGACAATGTTAAGAGTTTTCCACAAAGGATGTGGCTATGGGTCTGATTGCACTGGTGGGCTGATATATGTCAATACAGAAAGAATTTACAGGAAATAATCACTTTTGTACAGAATGTTATTAATCTCTCCTGGACATAAATGTCAAATTCTAGTGACTCTTTCATTCTTTCCTTGAAAGGGAAGGGGGAATGACAGTACAAGCCGGATACATCTGTGATACATTTGTGTTCCTTCCCTCCCCTTTCTCAACCCTTTCTCCTGTTACATGCAATGCCAAAGGGAGTGCTGTCCAACATCTCTTCCATTACTGACCTTGGTGGCTTTGATCCAGTTTGGCTCTTCCTTGTGGTTGGAGGAGTGATGTTCATATTGGGCTTTGCAGGATGCATCGGAGCTCTGCGGGAGAATACCTTTCTTCTCAAGTTTGTAAGTAACTGTAATAAATTCTTCCTCAGGGAGTGAGCTGTGGTCACTGAGCTATTTTCCATCTGTACCAGTCCCTTTAGATACTGGGTTATGATGTGAATCTTGTATTCCAGAAGCTGTTGGTCTTCCAATCTCTATAAGCATACCTAGTTTCACCTAAGGTTGGGGATGAGAGAAGATCAGAATTTGAAAGGATCTATAATATACTTCTTTCCCCATCCTTTCAAACTTGGAAATGCATTTCCCCCCTGTGCAGATAAAGCATTGTGCCATTTTATTTCTTTTAAAAAATTACTGTTTTTTAACAAGCACTCTAAAGTCCAGTTCAGGCATTCAAATTGGATGGGATGTAAAATAATGGGGTGATCTTGCCTCAACAGTTTAAAGCTGAGAGGAACATCTGATAAATTCTTTTTTAAATGGAACTTCTGGTAAATCTTAAATCTTACCATTCAGCCTTCATTATAAGTCATCACTTTAAAAAGTGTAATACCAATAACCATGAATAAATAAATATGACAAGCTGAGGGATTGAGATGATGAAACCATATCTATAGCTCCAACACATTTATGCATACCCTTGTATTAATACTTTATTGTTGGACTGTTGGAGTGCTTCACCATTAATTGTGAGCTATAAAGGTTCATTCTGATCACTGATAGTCTCCTGTTTTTATCTCTGAGGTCTGATAACCTTCCAAGTTTGGAGAATTCTTACATTTGCCTCTTTACTTCTCTTTCTTTTCTTTCTGGCTGGCTCTGTTTCATATTCTTACCTATCTCCTTCCCGCATGTCCTTTCCCACATTTTGTGGGATCACTTGGAGGAAGGCAATAGTAAGATTCTGGCAATTGCAGGGAATATAAATTTGATAGATAAATATAAAACAATACTTAATGGCAGCAGAAAAGTTTCAGTGTGGCTCCTATCAACCAGTAGAGCAAATGATTAGCTGGATTGGTTAATTTTCTGCCATTAATTGACAGCAGGACATTAGCAGTCCATTTTCCTGCTGACCATGTTGTCATAGGAAAAGCATGTATGGTTCCCTGCAGTACCAAAATCTGCAGTTTGTCACTCATGATTTAGATTAATATATTGGTATAAAATAGGATTATTGGATGTTGTTTGTTTGAAGGCTATTCCAGTGATGCTTGGATATGAAATTGTTTGAAAAGGGAGGCTTCCTGTTATATAATATTTGATTATTCCACTGATATGGTTTTTGATGTAATTGTTTCCTGTTTTTTGTTATATCTTTGACATATTGATGTCGTATTTTGAATCTTCTTACTTGAGAGAGTTTTGTAAGCTACTCACATTCTTTATTGATTACAGTGGCAACTGAACAAGACAACAGGTAAATAAAATCACAGCTGTCAAGCCAAATATATTTTCAGTTATGGTTTAAAGTATGCGTTTATATGATTTATTGTTTTTGTATCACTGAGAATAGTAAGATGTAAAATGAATACAAATAGCTGTGATATTGTCAATTTCTGTCTATTTGATTATTTGGTATTGCATTAGTTCATAAGATTTTACTGAAGCCAATAAATCATTTTATTTCTTCTTTGCAGTTCTCAGTCTTCCTTGGAATAATCTTCTTCCTGGAACTCACAGCTGGTGTTCTGGCATTTGTTTTCAAAGACTGGATCAAAGACCAGCTGAATTTCTTTATCAACAACAATATCAGAGCATACAGAGATGACATTGACTTGCAAAACCTCATAGACTTTACCCAAGAATATGTAAGAACTCTTTCTTTCTTTTCAGATATGACTGCGTAATCTACATAACCCACCAGATGTTGTGGAATAACAATTTTTAGCATCCTTCACCTTTGTTCATGTAGATAGATTAGGAATTGTAATTCACTATTTGGTGTAATTCACAGATCTGCCATCCCTGTTTTAAGGACAGTATGTTACTTTGAAGGTGACCTTTGCTACTCATCCACAGCCAATGGCAACGTTAATCTTGGCTGATTTCAGAAAGCTAAAGAAAGTTGGACCAGTGTTGTAGTTGTATGAAGGACCATCAGCAAATACAGAGTTGTAGATTAGATTATAGACTATGGCTATGACCATATTTTTTGCCAAGAAAAGTACATAAAACTATCCTTGAAGCCAAATCAAATGCAGCTTAATTTTTTCCCCATTGTACTCTTTGTATTTCATTTCTTATCTGTTCATTTCTGGAAGGTTTCCTGAAAACATTTTCAGAGTGATTATAGGCATTTTGCTTATTGAATTGCAGCATCAATAGTGTAATAATTGGCAGTATTTATCAAGAAGCATTTTGCAAATTTCTGGATCTCATAGCAAATGGATTCACATCCTTTTAACTGGAGGAAAATGGACAAAACATACGTATTTTGAATGTATTACGGCCATAGCTTTTGAATTCAGTTGGAAGAAATATGCCTGTTGCTGAAGCTCTTTGGAAAATAAATTGAATCATGCAACATGGAATAATATGCAGTATGTTTCAGAAAAGTGAACTGAAATAGCAGTTTTGCTGCTGTGGTTGAGTCAAGCTTGTTCTCCTTGTGTTGTAAAAGTATTTCTAATATTCACAGCAAAGGTATTTGAGGATCCTATCTGAAGTCTTATTTTAGGCTTAAAAAGGTAAAGGTAATCCTGCCAGTCGTGACCGACTCTACGGTGTGGTCTCATCCCCGTTTCCAAGCCGAAGAGCCAGCATTAGTCCAAGGACGCTTCCATGGTCATGTGGCCAGCATGACTAGACGCCAAAGGTGCACAGACACTGTAACCTTCCCACCGGAAGGGGCGGTATCTATTGATCTCACATTTGCACGCTTTTGAACTGCTAGGTGGGCAGGAGCTGAGGCAGAACAGCAGGAGCTCACCCTGCTGCACGGCAACACCAGGTCTTGAACTTGGGCCGCCAACCTTCCAGCTGGCAAGCCAAGCTCTTAACCGCTTGCGCCACCACGGCCTCATTTTAGGCTTAGGGCATATGAAATTGAGATGAAATGCAAGTTGCATTAAGCAACTGGTTCACTTCTCTCCATACTGCATATTGGTAATGTGTAACGTTTTGCCACAAAGGCTGGTAGATTTTCTCTACTTTCCAAAAGACTGCATTGATTGAGAAAAACAACTATCCGTTTGGAGCATTGCAGCATATATAATGTCTTGGGGGCCTTTTGCAATTTCTGATTTTTTGGGGGGCAGGGAGGGAAAAATCCTTGAATGTGAAAATGATCAGTACTTCAATAAAGACTTTGAAATCCTTTGTACGTATTTCCAGTACAGGAATAAAACAGTCCCCAAAAATGATTTGGAATGGTAGCTTACCAGAAAAACAGCCATGTCTGGCCCACGTTACTCGAACTGTGATACTTGTGTTTGTTTCCCTCCTCATCTTAGTGGCAGTGCTGTGGGGCCTTTGGAGCTGATGACTGGAATCTCAACATTTACTTCAACTGCACAGACTCCAATGCTAGTCGGGAACGGTGTGGAGTACCTTTCTCTTGCTGCACTAAAGATCCTGCTGTAAGTCAGAGAAGAAGTCTAACAAGGTTATTGTTCTATCCTGAAAGACCATCAGTCACAATGGGATTGTTCTTACACTAAGCTAGTGACACCATAAATATATAAACTTTTAAGAAACCACAAAGTTTTTTTGCAGTGCTCTGGGAAACCAAAATGGCCCAGAAAATGGAGAAGAAAATATGTGATTTTTTATTATGAGTTCTGTTTGAAAAGTTAATTTTGAATGCCTAGTTTTCATATTTAAGCCCATGAAAAGTGTATCTACTCAGCAAGAATCATGTTTCTGACAACGGCAACTGGGACTACCTCAACTGCCATGCTTTACAACAGTGTCACTTAGTGACAGTTTCCTAAACCAATTACTATTGTTGAATGAAGATTACCTGTATTAACTTTTTTGAAAAGCCAACATTTGCAATGGTGGCTAATAAACACTTGTGCTGAAACATATTTGCATTTATGTAATTGTCACAGATGGACAATTATATGACGTTTTCAAATTAAGTCCTGAATATAAAAGTTTGTATTAAACTCCAGCAATACAAAGAACAAAGGATTTATTTATTTATTCCTTCATTCCAAGTGTAGTTTTCAAAGAAACAGTAATGGTGTGACATATAATATTGTTTTGGAAAATTAAACAATGTTCAAAGCGATACTGAGATGCCTTCAAATCAGCACGGTCAATTTACAGTTAAACAGTAAATCAGTAAATGAGAAGTTCCTACTTTGTTTTTTAAGAAGATGCTCCTTTTCTTTAATATGATGATATGGCAAAGCAGCATATAAGCACTTGTATACTGAATTTATTTCCCAAAAGTTCTTCCCAGGCCCATTTTCTTTCTCTCTTGTTGTTATTCAGTCGTGCAGTTATGACCAACTCTTTGTGACCCCATGGACTGCAGAATGCCAGGCTCCCTGTCCTGCACCGCCTCCTGCTCAAATCCACACCCATCACATCCATGATGCTGTCTAACCATCTCATTCTCTGCCGTCCCCTTCCCCTTTCTCCTCCTCCTTCTTTACCAGCATCAGGGTCCCTTTACAGATACTTGAAATTTCCTTTGTAAAATGCTAAAACTGGGAGTTGATTGCTTTTCATTTTGTACTTAGGTCTGTTAATGCAAGTCCAAGAGAAGAGGTTTTTTTGCCTTTTAAAACCAACATTTGGGATAATTTTACTGAGCTCTTATTTAGGGAGTGTCCATGTGACTGGATATACCGATATACCAAAAGTTTTCTCCACACAGCAATATGGAAAGAAAAGTTCTATCTTAAATTTTCATATAATATGAACAATTTGTATACAAGAAAAAAAAAACAGGCAATGGCAAACCAGTTCCAAAATCTTGCCAAGAAAACTGCAGAGACTTGTTCAAATAGTTGCTCGGAGTCAACACTGATTTGAAGGAAAAAGTAGTACAAGAAACTGGATTTGGAGATCATTTAGATGTTGGTGGGAAAAAACAGTCTGAAGAACAGATAGTATTTCAGTAGAAAAAAGGTCTAGTATTGGAAACAGACTTTTTGTTGAATAGGAGATATTTATTGGAATTTTCCTCTGTGTCTATTTTTAGGAAGACGTCATTAATACTCAGTGTGGTTATGATGCCCGACAAAAACCAGTAAGTTTCTAAAAATTCTTTTTGGAGAGGGAATGGGAAAGAAAATTGCTAGAAAATTTGAATGGTTTTTGTTGTTGTTGTTCCTTGTAGGAAGTTGATCAACAGATTGTTATTTACACTAAAGGTTGCGTCCCACAGTTTGAGAAATGGCTACAGGACAACTTGACCATAGTGGCCGGCATATTCATTGGAATTGCGTTATTGCAGGTGACCTGTTCTTTTGAGGAACTCAGAGAACAAGCTATACTCAAGAAAGACCACATAGAGTAAAATGAAAGTTGAATCGTAAAGTATAGAGTAATTCATTTATTAATTTTTGAGAAAAGAAATTAAACATTTGCATCTCATTGATTTCAACACTTGTATTTAGCTTTGCTTATCCAAGATAAATTATAATTATTTTGCTGAAAATTATGATGGAATTGATGCTGCTTGCTTTTATATCTCCAAACCTAGTGGAGCTATCTCTCTAGTAGATTTCCAAGCAGAAGGACCAGTTAGGTGTCCTTTTAATTTATGTAAGTAGTTTCGGCTTGGTTTCCTAGCTTTAGTCATAGCAGTGAGAAAATCTTTTACCTCAGATAATTTGGAATGTTCTGTAAGCCCTGCACTGTGGAAATCTAACTTCCTTTCTTAAAACTTAAGTTTGGGATTTGAAATATCATCTGTATTTTCAGAGCTCCTCTTCTTAGGACAATTGTGATGTGTTTCCCTCTCCCATATTAAAGATCATTGCACCAAATTATTTCATGCTGGAATACTTAATTATCATACATTATGATTGCATTTGCACAACACTCTACTGGAAACTGGCATCCATACTGTATTTGAGACCACCATTTTATACTCACTCAGTAAGTTAGTTTGTGGTTCAGTGTGTCATGTTTCCCAGAAAATCTGAGTGAAACGTATTTAGTTTAACAAGGGAAAGTATTTCAAACTCAGTATGCTAGTGAAAGCCATTGCATGTGTGGCTAACCCAAATTTCTGCATTTGAAATCCAATTTTAGCTTAACATGTATATTTTTTTTTCTTCCAGATATTTGGCATATGCTTGGCTCAAAACTTGGTTAGTGATATTGAAGCTGTCCGAGCCAGCTGGTAAACCTCTTAACATAAGTGATGCAAGACCTGGTGGGTAGCTGCAGTTCTTGGAAGGCTCCGTGTGAATCACGTGGACTTGAAGCTATATGGAAATGGGGAGCAAGAAAGTTTTAATTCTCAGCTGATTAGAACAGCATCACACTTTTGCTTATTTACAACGAGCAGCTCCAGCCACCTAGTTGTAATGAATGCAATTAAACGCGCCAGTCTAAAATATGCTGAGCCATGTATCTCTACTGTATCCTTGACTGAGTAAACTGGAGGATATTTCTCTCTTCTGTTGTTTTGTATGTGTGGCAAATGGCCTGTGTCAATGGAACCTCAGTGGATGCACCCTTTTGTTTTCTGTGTGGTCCCTCTATGAGGCAGTTTCCTTTTGCAGTCAAAGAAACGATATGCCTTGGAACACACCAAAAGGTCTAATGTTTCTTTGGGAAGAATCCCATGCAAGAGACAACTTCTTGCATGCTTTATTTTCTGGCAAGAAATCATTCTTCCATCTGTGGTAGTTTTTCAGCTCTTAAAATCTTTATTTCACTGGATAGGAACTGGATAATCAGCGGACTTCGGGGAAGACCTACAATAGAGATAATTCTCCATCCATTTTAGTCACTAGCAATATGTAAGTGAAGATGAAGGCATTTGTACTGAGGGTTTTGATGGTAAGATTGAGAAATATGATGAACTTAGAAGCAGAAACAAGCACGGTGTATTAAATTTCATGGATAAAAAATGAATTCTACAGAAACAAATGTTTGGAATAATTTTGATATCTTATGCTTTACTTCATGTAGGATAAATATTTGTCCCATTATAAACCTTTCTAAGTATTTCTTATGCCCTATTTATATAATTGTTACAAACTTTTAAAATTCCTACTTCTTTTTGTTTTGCTGGATTTGAGTGGGCTTCCAGTTCAAACAAACATGAATG
>JANHZU010008114.1:235988-248337 GCA_032468055.1 Acrochordus granulatus
CTGGCTCCTCTGATGAGACCTGTCCAGTATGGTTGAACCTCTGGCAGAGCTCTCAACTTCTTCAGAACACACAAGCCCCCCAACCACAGCAAGATGGTGCCTCATTGGGGGGATTAGGATTATTATTTGGAGCTAAATCCCATGGAGTAGATTAAAACTTGCTTTTAAATGAAGGTGTACAGGCCTTTGATCCTAGCATTTTAAAATAACTTATTATTATCCAAAATATTCTAGGCTATTTGGAGATATACAACTTTATTTTATATACTTACTGCAACTGCCAGTGACACATCTTCATGCTCTTCCATCTCTGACCAAGGTCACCTTTATTGACAGTCTGAAAGAGCTATTTATCCTTGTGTTGCAGATCATGCTAGTTGTCCTAAGATTGTAGAGGTCATCAGCACTGTAATATGACAGTCACTCCTAAGACAAATAGTGTCTGTTAATGGTATTCTCAAGAGGGCTGTCTTTTTTTTTTAAATGGAGCACTGAGTGAGGCTTATATAAGTAATCAACTACTGAATAGGCTAGCTATAGATATTTGGGAAATATCTATGCTCTGAACAAGCATTTCTTCCCTTGATTTTAAAGGATTTTATTTTTTGAAATAAGTTTTCTTTGTAGAAATGTTTGTCTGCAAGCAAATGTAAATTAAATTTATCATTAAAGGACGCAACGACCTTCCTTCATCTACCTCCTTGAAAACAATTTCTGATATATTGTCCCTTCTACAGTTTTTTATCTTGCTGCTCTCCTTCTGTATCCTCAAGTACATACCTTCGCTTCTGTCCTCTTACCCACAAGAGTCTACCATTTATCTTTAACATAAGACTTTTTTTTGTTGCTGAATACAACATTTATTGGAACTTTGGAGGAACTTAACTAAGAGACGTTGCACCTGATGAAATTGTGTATTACTGATCCCCAGTAGTTACAGAGTTCCTGCATCAGTATTTTTATATTTTGATTTATAGCTTTTCTTTCATTTGACATTTGTTGAAGTCAAGATGGTTTTCAAGGATTCTGCAGATGGCTTCTCAAGCACACATTATCAGATCTAAATCTGTTACATTTCAGCTATTTTGTAATAGTATCAGCTTTTTCCTGCCATAGTCGTAAAGTAGAGATGGGAAGGTTTTTTTATTTAATACTGTGACTAGAATTAATATTTTGACTGACTTGGTAATTGATTCCTTTTTAATATTAAAATTAATATAAAGTTCTTTTTAAATAGGATTCTGTAGTTCAGAGCAATTTATGTAGAATGGGCTCCAAATCCATATTCAAATGAACATTTTTATTCGAAGTAGGTGGCACATCCCAAAATTGCTTTAAATTATCATTTAAATTGCTATAAAACATAAACATAATTTGTTTAATCTTTGTTAATCTTTATTTGGGCTACAATTGTTATACACCACCAGAGTCACTTTTGGTGAGATGGACGGCTTATTTTATTAGATAAATAAATATTCAGAAAAAAACTAGCAATACATATATGATATTAATATGAAGTATATTTAAGAAAAATAAAAGGGTGGAATTATTATATTTGACAGGGATTTTAAAGGAAGAAATCTACGAATTATATAATTACGGAACTTTATAGTGACCGAAACTATATAAAAAAGTAGAAACCTCGCTCTGTTGAAATCAAGAATCTCCATGTCATAAAGTGTAAAAGTGGTATTTGCTGTATCTTTGTCAGCCACCCCCAGAGTTGCATTTGTGAGATGGGTAGCCATTTAAATAAAATAAATACCTAAGCCTGCAGCTTAATTCTCAGCTCCCATGACTTTATTCCAATTCACAGTTAGCTAATCTTAATTCTAGTTGGTTTAAGCTTAATTGACTGAAATTGAATTATGTTTATAAGGGGTCAGAAATGATGGTAAATATCATTTTATTCTGCATAGAATTCTAATTTAAATGAAGCTGCTTAACTCAACTAAAATGTCATTGTACACTTGCAGGTCCTGCATTTTATAATATCCTCAATTACAGAATTGCAACACCCAATCTTAAAAATGTTCTCACGGAGGAGAAAAAGAAAGGAGCATTTGGATCTTCAGTTCCTCGACTGTTATATTTAGTTAAGAGGGAAGCTTTTGCTACACCTGGACCAGCTGATTATCAGGTTTTTTTTTTGTCTGCCTGTCTGTCATTGCTCTAAATTATAGCAAGGTAATTCTCTTCATGGAGAATCAGTAGATCAACTATGATCCCATTTGAAAATCCTACATTTAAAATCTTTATACACCTGAATGCCAGATGCTATTGCCTTCTTAGTTTTCAAATTTCTTATAAGAATAATGCAGTTTAGGCCACTGGTGCAGTCCAGTATGGGCTATGTTCATGTTCCTCTATAAAGAATCAGCTGCATCTTACATGGAATGATAAAGAGTTCTTCTGAGAGTCCTGCATAAGAAGATGCAAATTATTGTTATGCTCTCTCTGCCTTCATTTAGGAATTAGTTTATCTAACTCTCCCACTAATTGTTCTCAGTCACTTCCTTCTCTCTCCCCTTTATCCTTCTTCTTTCTCCCGATCACAGATTTTTAAAGACCTCTACTTGCTAGTAATTACTTGCTTGTAATCACCATTGAATTCAGTGTAACTTACCCTGAAGTTTTGAGCAGCTTTTACAGTGAAGATAGAAATGTTTATTATTTGCTTATAGATATATGAGAAACTAAATAAATAATTGTGAGATACTTTAAAAATAAGTAAAGCTTTGTCCATAAAAAATGCTGCAGGAAACCTACAATTTGTGCATACGTAGAAAGAAACATGTAGTAATTTGAAAATTCATAACATTTTTAAGCCTTGTGAGTCATACCCTCCCCTCAAGCAAGTAAGTTGGTGGATGGTATAGTTTGCATTTTTCAAGTGATGTCCTTTAATTAGCATAGAAACTCTATATTTCATACACGCAAATCCCATATTATCAAACATATTAAAGATGACTACCTAGGTGTCCATTAACATTCCCTGACAGCTTAATGTAATAGAATTATAATCTTGTGGAAGAGGAAATGAATGCATATTACCAAGTATATTAGTTGTAGGGCAATTTGCTTCAGCATATTTCAGATGCAAATATTTTTCCCCTTAGATCCTAATCAGTCTGAAGAGCTAACATTATATTATAGATTAAATTTAGAGATGGGTCCCTTGATAGCAGAAATAAGAAGAGGGTAGGTAGTACTGTGAAGATAGGAGCAAAATACATAAACTAAGCCAGTCCTTAAAAATTATTCAAAACAGATTAAAAATTTCATTTATAGCAATATGGTTAAATAAAAGTTTCTTGCATTTCAGCATTCTAATCTTTGACATAATTTTTTTAATATATATTTTATTTCAGTCCAGTTACATAAATATTCCCCAAGCAGCAAAAATCTCATAAAGATTTTTTTATATGTATCAGCAATAATATTCCTCTCTCTATATATATATATACACACACACACATGCACACACACATACACATACATGCAGCTTTTTATTGCCTTATGCTAGGGTACACCTGAATATTAAGTATTTTAGTTTAATTCTTTCATTTAGTCAAATGTAATTTAAGTCAGAAGTAACTTGCACTCCTTGGCCAGAGGAAATGAATGGATGGATCGCTGTGAGGAACACATATCTTGAAGATGGGAGAGAACATCACAGATTTCTTTGCAAATCCTCCTGTATACTATATGCTAGTGTTGCTGCACACCAGAACACAGAGTTGTCTTATTGATTAAATTTATTTGTATTGTGATTTTATAGATTTTACTGAACAGTACAATATTTTTACAAACAAATTTATATTAAAATCTACCAATTATTTGATAAACAATAAATACTGCACTAGATTATAAGGGTACATCTAAACTTCAAAAAACTATCATGTATTCAAATTTCAGATCAAAGAAACTGTAAAAGAGCCACATAAGAAGGAAAAGGAATTATCTGTTTTTGTATCAGCAACTGATCGAATTCCAGTAATCCATTCGGTAAGCTGTCTTTAGACTGAGTTTCTTTCCTTAATAGTAAAGGGAATAAAAAAATATGGAGTAACAGCTAAGCTTGAAAGTCATAATCTTCAAAAGTATGATTCCACCAAAGTCAATATTTATGTAAAATTGGAAGTATTTTCAAGTACTTAATATGCTTACTCAGTAAAAACTTAATATTGAGTTTGTAAGTCTGTTTAAGTACTTGAAAAAACCTTACGTTTTATGTAAATATTGACTTACTTTGTACTCTCAAAGTACTCTTTGTACTTTGATGAAGTACTTTTGAATATGGCTTTCAAGCTTAGCTGTTTCTCCATATTTTTTTATTCCCTGCATTTGACCATGTCAGTAGCCTATAAACTGAATGTATTTTTATGAACCTAGTAAACACTGAGTAGTTAAATTATTGTGACATATACATCTACCATATTTTTTCAGCTAAGAGCTGAAGTGTTAATTAGATAAACATCTGCCTTCCCTACAGTATATAATCGGGAGACAGGTGTTTAATTGAGGCTATTTAAGAAAGGTGTTAATTACACTTTGCATCTTAGTTCTCATCCTAACTTGGATTGAAAGGCAACAATTTATCTCTTGTGTATTTATTCAAACATGGAATTATAAAATGTAACATTGGTAACTGATTATCTGGAGGAACATTTATCAAATAATTCAAGAGCAAAAAGCAATGATGTTAATAGCCATCTGGATTCATGGAGAAAGATTTTTAGGATGATAACATTACATTCCTTATTGCATAAGGTACCATACAAAAAAGGAGGTGTGGTGGCATGAGTGGTTAAGACACTGGACTTGTTGGGTGGAACGTTGTCAGCCCTGGTTCGAGACTGAAACACTGCTGTGCAACAGGATGTGCTCCCATCATCTGCCCCTAGTAGTTTGAAAGCATGTAAAAATGCAAGTAGATAAATAAAGGTACCACCTAATCCAGTGGGAAAGATAACAGAGTTCCATGTGCCTTGGCATATAGACATGCTGGCCACATGACGATGGAAGCGTCTTTGGACAATGCTGGCTCTCTTGGCTGTGAATCAGACTGAAAGGGGAAGCCTTTACATTTTTAGCATGTCAAGACTTCTGATAAATCCCCATTCTGACAAATTTGTCAGCTTTTCATATGTTAAAATTTTGTTCACTATGTCTTGCTAGTGTTAAGGATGTGTATTTAAAAAGCCAGTTGTAAAATACAAATCTGACTCAAAACCAAAAATGACACATGACAATTCTTCCCAGCTGAGTTCTTTAATGTTTCATACCTGTAGATAAAATTTTGCCAGACTGAGGACTGTACTATTTGCATCTACAATATACTTTGTGAAATATTAGGGAAGGGCTGTTTTCACCCTCTTTTTCTCACACATAATTTCTGGGCTGAGTTGCCTCTTCCTTCTCTGGAAAGCTCCCCCTCTGTCCTGGGGATCCATCTCCTTGCTACATTCCATCATAGAATCTTTTGACAAATTTGTTAATTCAAAAAGGACAATGATATTGGGTCCTTTATTAGGTTGGTCTTGCTAATGACCAACAAGCCTCTGCTAAAGTGGGGCTCTCTTTTTTACGAACAGAACACCATTTCAAATGGTTTTCTTTTAGGAGTGCAGAATTTCAGACCTACATCCTACAATCATTTTGCATTTTATTAAAAAGTCTAGTGTTGCATTTTATCCTACTTCTTTTACTTTCATTTCCTTATCATGGGACACAACCATTTTTTTGTCTTTGAAAGGACAGATTAAAAGTTCCTTTATCTTGGATTAATTAATATTAATTTATATATAATACAATTATAAAATAAATTTTCACAAAAACGCAAAATTAATCTATGATGGATTTTTAAAAAGTACAAGTTTTCTTCAAATACTATATTTTGTTGTTTTTCAAAGCACACGGAAAAACAAATTTTTAAGCTGAGTATATAATGGAAAAAACCCTCAAGATTTATTTAAAATTTGGTCTAGTGATTAAGGTAACAGACTAGCAACCAACAGGTTGTAAATTCTAATCCTGCCTTAGCCATGAAAGCCAGCTAGGTGACTTCGCCCAGTTACTCTCTCTCAGCCCAACTCTCCTCACGGGGTTGTTGTGGGAGAGCAGGAGGAAGAAGGTATTGGATATATTCACTGCCTTGAGTTGTTTATACAAATAATAAAGGCGGGATTTAAATAAAAATAAAATGAGATCATGAATATTTTGGTTACTTCTATAACTTAGTACTCGATGAACAGGTACTGTATTATATGTTATTCTTACAGAACATTTTTCAGATAATAAGCTGAAAGGAAAAAGAAGATCAGAATTAGTAAGAAGGAGATTTATAATGAAAACTAAGCATTAGTTTTCTTTTTCTCCCAATTCTTTTTCTTTATTTTCTTTCATTATTTATAGCTCCAAATAGAATACTGTAAGTAACTTATATATTAAAACATTATATACTAAGTACAATTACATAGTGTGCATAAAAACTATGTAAGATATACACTGTAATGTTAGTAACATGATTACAGTCAGTTCTTGGCATGGTTTTCAGATATCTGATTAAAAATTAAAGACTAATGTATATCAGAATACTGAAAATCAGTACAGTTAGTATTTTATTTCTTACTGGAGAAAGAACATAAACATTCATATCCCATTTACTTGTGCTTACACTTTATTCAGGTCATATTGAAAAATAATACCCTGGCTTTTACATTAATGAACAATATATGTTAGTGTCTGGCCTCATGCGATAAGTTATAACTTATGATGTTTAATTGACTAAAATGAATATTGATGTGATGGTGCATATAATAACATGCCAAAAATGTAATATGTTGCACCTGACTTCTTATAGTTACTTAATTAAAAATCTAATTTAGTTATTTTTTTAAAAAAAACTAATATATAAAAACCATTAAAAATCCTAAATGCAATGGAAATAGATGCAAGCTGTATGTGCTGTTCCAGAATTAATTATAGAAAATTGCTATATAAGATTCTTAAGATGGTAGAATAGACTGGAAGTCCAGGAGTAATTATAAGGGCAGGAAATTTATTTATCTCTAATTTTGATATATATTTACATTATTAACATTCACAGTACAGTGTTTAAATAACGTATTTGGATTAGAGAAGCAATGTTCTTGGAAATGGCTGGAGAGAGGTAGACTTTTCCTATGATGTTCTAAGGAATAGAGCTTTAATACTGCCGTTTATAGCAGGAAAGATCCTGGGATTCCTCAGGCCATACAAAAGTGCTTTATTAACAAAGGCAAGACAAGGAACAGGAATATTGAAGCCAATTCCTTTAGTTTTACCATTATTTATTTTTATTGTATTTATTTATTAAATTTATATGCCACCAAAATCAAAACAACTTATGTCCATTTATTAATTGGAATGTGTATGTTATCATCCATGTATACTTATTTTTGATGAATCAATAACAACTTGATGACATATAATGAAAATGGCAAAAGGGTACTTTTTATCTGTTTTATCAGTTTTTCCACTGCAAACAAAACTATGATTTTCTTATATTTAGTGGGTAAATTAATGAAATTCTGTTCCTTCCCCCAGGGTTCCAAAATGTCATGTCTTGCAATTTTATCTGAATTGTCTGTTCTCAATATTTATAAATACTTCTGTATTAAATCTAAATAATGGAGCAGGATGGTTAAAGATTTATTTGACTTTTGGATACAAGAGCAAACAAATTTATATATCTAGGAAATTATTGTTTTACCTGAAATATTTTCCCCCTCTTGTTCCCTGAATAAGAGATTATATTCAGCTTACTGAATGCTATACACAAGGCATCCATTCACACTTGTCAAGGATTGAGTACCTGTTCACACATTTGGACATGAAGAAATAATTCATACCGAGCACATGGGAATGGAATAGTATTTATTTGCATGTTTTAAAATCTCGTTTTAAATGTTACAATATAGGAAGCTTTCACATTAACTAACTGTACTCCACTGCACAACTTTTTTCCTCCAAAACAAGCATCACCTTTTCATAATAAGCATGATAACATAATAATTTGACGATAGCTTATTTAAATACCTTTAGTGAAGGCAGTATGATGGTTTGTATGTTATTCCTTTCCATACTTCGTGAATGTGGGAATTTTATAAAAATGTTTTACCTTCTGATAGTCAACCTAATGATATATTTTTTCATAGCTAGAATTTATTGATAAAATATTTCTTGATAATTTCCATGAAAATCAGTTTTAAGAATCTAAAAGTGTACAGGTTTGTTGAATCTGGAGAAGAACAAGTTTTGTTTACAATTTTTTTCTTCTGATTGCTAAAATCAGTATTGATCAGTGAAATTCATGATCTAAGTCCAAACAGGCTACAATTAGTAGTTTTACAAATGATATACTTAACTGAATATTATTTATTTATTATGTAATGATCAGATGGTCAAAATGCTTTGGTCTTAATTTGGTCTGTAGCTTACTACATTAACTACTCCAATAACAAAACATGACTGTAAATCCAAGTGCATTCAATAATACTATTTAGCAGAACAATATGTATAAAATTAGGTGTTGTGGATGAAAGAAAGTGTTACTTGTCACTCACATATTGCTTTATAACCCTTTCACAACATATACTAGAAATTAAAATTAAATTAATGGAAGTAAGACTTGTTTGTTTCAAACAAAATATAACAAGTTGCAAATTTTCTCTGAGAATTTTTAGCTTAGCGCATCAAGAACATTTTCTTTTCTATCTAGAATTCTGCATTTCCCTCCATCCTGGTAGTCACTTGGGGCATTCTACCTATAGTCCAAAATGAACTTACATGAAGATGCTTTTAAGTTTCTTACCTACAAGAATTGAAAAGTAAGACTTCCAAATTTTCATAATGATGAAAGATGAGCAAATGTGACAGCATCAAAAGTAAAGGTAAAGGTTACCCTGCCAGTTGTGACTGACTCTAGGGTGCAGTGCTCCTCCCTGTTTCAAAGCAGAAGAGCCAGTGCTCTCCTGAGGATGCTTCCGTGGTCATTTGGCTGGCATGACTAGACACTAAAGGTGCACAGACACTGTTACCTTTCCCGCCAGAAGAGATGGTACCTATTTATCAACTCACATTTGCATGCTTTCAAACCACTAGGTTGGCGGGAGCTGAGGCAGAACATCAGGAGCTCACCCTGCTTCATGGCAACATTGGGTCTTGAACTCAGGCCGCTGACCTTCCAGCCGGCAAGCCGAGCTGTTAACCACTTGGGCCACCGTGCCTCAAACATCAAAGATAATAGCAAAATTATGAACTGGAAAGAAATGCTACAGGATCACATGAGGTACTGCTGTTGGATTTGTATATTTCAGAAAAAAATAGTTGAGAAACCAGTTTTCCATGCTGCACTTCTTGGCTTTCTTTTATCCGGTATGGTTTTCAAACAGAAGGAATCAAATGTAACAATAAAGTTACTGTCTATGGAATTTTCATGTCAGAATGAAACACAGAATGTTGATCTAAAGCAAATCTTTGCTGAAACTATGGCACAAAATCTTTCTTAAAAGATTGTTGAGGATCTTCAGATTTATTAAAATAGTGAATTAATTTCTTGTTTTGTTATTTGAAGTAGGTCATTGTTGAACTGAAAAAGATTTAAGAATAATAGCTGTAGCTATTTTTTCATTTTTATTGATTTCCTATGGATAAAAAGGATAAAAATATAATAATAAGAAAAATCAACCATTGCTGGAGGAAGTCAATAAAGGAAAGCTGTTGAAAACAACAAAAGTGAAGGCTGAATATAGAAAAGAAACACCTGAAAACTGATGATTGGAAGAACAAGCCAATACATAGTCAATACTTGAAGGATATCGAAGGAAAAGCTAATAAAAAAATCTACATGGAGTTAAGATCAGTAGTATTAAAAAAATAAACTGAAGGCTTGATTTTAGCAGCTCAAGGACAAGCTTTGCCAACTAATTGCCTGAAGGCAAACTTTCATGTAACAAATAGCAATTGTTGCCTTTGTAGTAAAAAAAAGATGAAACAATTGATCAGTGGCTGCAGCAAAATTTGACAAACTGACTACAAGGAGCATCATGACTGAAATGCCAGAATTATTCACTAGAAACTTTGCCAGAGTATCTATTCACAAGTGAGAACAATATTTATTTTATGAAATAAATTATCCTATTAGTTATATAAAAGCCCACGGTGGTGTGAGTGGTTAAGATGGTAGGCTTGTCGGCCAGAAGGTCAGCAGGTCAGGTTCGAAACCCAAGAGCTGCCATGTAATGGATGAGCTGATATTCTCTGCCAACTCCTGCCAACCTAGCAGTTTGAAAGCTTGTAAAAATGCAGTATTAGATAGGTACCACCTTGGTAGGATGGTAACATCATCCATGCGCCTCAGTGTATAGCGTACTGGCCACATGACTACAGAAATGTCTTGAGTCATGCTGGCTCTTCAGCTAGGAAATGGAGATGAGTACTGCCCCTCCAAATATACAAATGGATTCAGTTCAATTATATCAAATGTACATAAGTCTGTATGCAAAATGTATGGTATCCCTTTCTCAGAAATAGGCAAATGGGCATTGATGTAGTTGAGACATGAAGATCCTTTACTCAGAAACTTAATAGAGGATTTTTTTTTGTGATATACAGCTATCTGCATTTATACAAAGATTAGTATTCGTTACTACAAGATTTTGATTAAAAAAAATTTATTTACATTTAAATTTGTGAATTCAGTTATTTTTTTCAGTTGCTTGCCTGATGGCTGGGATAATTTGTCAAGTACTCTGTGATTCCAAAAATGTCTCCAAAATTTTAAATTGTAATGGTGACGTTAATGGTAAAGTTGTTTCACTTAATAACTTGCCTGGCAATTAGCAACTATTTCTAGTATTCTTATCTAGAAATTGTCAGCTGGCATTCCAAGGCTAAATATGCCCACAAGGAAATACAACTTTGGATAGCATAGGGAGATAATACTTTTACTAATGCGTATGTCTGACACAATACTGGTGTTAATTGTTTCTGCTCAATTTAAACATTCAGAGGAAGCATGCTCCAGTATATAGGTGTATCTAGGCCCTGTTTTAAAAACAAGCCTTGATGGCAGTGGGACACATAGAGTAGCAATGAGATATCTGTAAAACTCAGCTATCTTGTTAGTTGTAAGTTACCAAGTTCTAATAAAAAATCACTAAAAATCCTGCTTCCTTCTCTGAAGTTTCCAATATCCTCACCTATGACTTCTATAACAGACAATGATTTGATGAAGGTAGTCACTTTTTTATTACTCACTTTTTATGACTCAGTTTAATTTCACTCACTTTCAATTAGCTCTAAAAGTGTAATAGTTTTATGTGGTGTTCCCTTTAAGAATGTTTCAACTTTGGATCTAAATGTCAATATGGAAACAGGAATCATAAACTGTGATCTTTGTGCAAAAAAATTCAGCTACATTTACACTGAAGAATTGACATGTGCTTCTAGCAACCAGCTGCTTAATCTTTGTGAATCTTGCTATTTAGAAAGTCAATTTATTTTTGCAAAACTTAGGCATTCATATACATGAATTCAAGACTCCAGCAAAATGAGACACACTAATCAATTCAAACTCAGCAGTTGGCAGCTATTAATTGCCATTTACACACATTTAAATGCAAGACTTGTGATTGCTTTGATTCATAAAATGTTGAAGATGCTTTTTAATGTGCAAAGAAATCCTGCATTCATTTGGAATTAATGACTGATGTTCATTATGTTTTAAAAACATGAAGCCAAATTTCTAAAGTATTAAGCAGACTGAACAGGTCTGCTTATAAATATGAGATAGTAGACATGTAGTATGTAATTTGTAATAGATTTATTGGCTGCAAAAATGGGATGATTATTGAAACAGCTTCTATTAATGAGATATTAATAGATTATTTTCTATAAGACACTTCTAAAAAGCATGCAGCTGCTTAATATATTTGCATGGGGAATTAAGTAATACAGCAACTTTTGTACTTACTTTACTTTTGGCCCAGAATTTCGAGAAATAAAAAAAATGATCCATGTAAAGAGAACATATTGGAAGGTAGTGTTTTTATATGCAAAAAGAATGTAAAAGAGAATAGCAATGCAATGACAATGATTCACACATCTCTTTTTGAGGCTGAAATTAAACATGTAATTATTGGGCTAGAAATTTGTACATGGTGTATTAATACTATACTATATGTAGATATCCCCCCAGTGAGGCACCACCTTGCTGTGGTTGGGGGGCTTGTGTGCTCTAATGAAGATGAGAGCTCTACCAGAGGTTCAACCATACTGGACAGGTCTCATCAGAGGAGCCAGA
>JANHZU010008115.1:0-15877 GCA_032468055.1 Acrochordus granulatus
TTTCGCTTTACGAGAATTTCGCACTAAGAGCGTTCTTCCGGAACGGATTAATCTCGTCTTGTGAGGCACCACTGTACACTCTTACTGCTTCCATAGGGATGAAAAGGCTAAGTAGCAGCCAGGTGCTACTAATCAAGTGCCTTTGATCAATTGATGATCAGCAAGTGACTGTCTCTATAAAACCTGAACTTTTAAGGAGTTTGCTGATCTTCAGCATTGAGGTGTGTGTTAACACAATGCCAAAGAGTAAAGACATCAGCAATGATTTTAGAGAAGCAATTGTTGCTGCCCATCAGTTTGGGAAGGTTTATAAGACCATTTCCAAACAATTGAAATTCCATCATTCTACAAAGAGGAAGATTATTCACAAAGGGAAAACATTCAAGACATTTACCAATCTTTCCAGGAGTGGATGTTCCAGCAAATTCACCCCATGGTCAGATCGTGCAATGCTCAGAGAAATTACAAAAAATCCAAGAGTTACATCTCAGACTCTACAGGCCTCATTTAATATATGAAATGTTAAAGTTCATGACAGACAATTAGAAAAAGACTGAACAAGTATGGTTTGTTTGGAAGGGTTGCCAAGAGAAAGCCTCTTCTCTCTAAAAAGAACATGGCAGCATGGCTAGGAGGCACGGTGGCACAGCG
This sequence comes from Acrochordus granulatus, assembly GCA_032468055.1. NCBI lineage: Eukaryota > Metazoa > Chordata > Lepidosauria > Squamata > Acrochordidae > Acrochordus > Acrochordus granulatus. The sequence goes on from JANHZU010008115.1 coordinate 652, forward strand.
GCCTAACGATGCTGGATCTGTTGACCAGGAATTGTGTTGCAGCACTGTACAATGGAGTGGGTTCCCATCACTTGCCTCTAGCTCTTGCTCACCCAGCAGTTTGAAAGCATCCAATATTGAGAGTAAATAAATGGGGACCACTCTGGTCAGAATAGCTAGCTGTGTTCATGAGGAGAGCAGGAGCATGGACTGTCTAGATGTGAAGCCCTAAATGAGTCATCAACCTGAATGCTGCTAGTCAGCTGGTACAAGCTAGTTCGCCCCCTGTGAAAAACTTGTTTATAAGTGTGCAAGCGCAAACCAAATGAACTAGCAACTACGCTGCCAGGACTACTCTGTAATATAGCATTGTGGATATCCCCAACATTGTATGTGATATGAAATAAATAAATAAAAGAAGGCAACATGGCTTAGGATTTAGGTTTGCAAAGTTGCATCTGAACATAGGACTTCTGGAAGACTCTCCTTTAGACAAACAAGACCAAAGTGGAGATGTTTGGCCATAATATACAGTGCCACGTTTAGCAAAAAACAAACACAGCATATCAGCACAAACATCTCATATCACCCATCAAACACAGTGGTGGAGGGATGATTATTTGGGCTTGATTTGCAGCCACAGGACCTGGGCACCTTGCAGTCATTGAGTTGACCATGAACTCCTCTGGATACCAAAGTTTCTAGAGTCAAATGTGAAGCCATCTGTCTGGCAACTAAAACTTGCCAACAATGATCCCAAGCACATCAGCAAATCTGCAACAGAATGGCTGAAAAAAAAAAGAATCAAGGTGTTGCAATGGCCCAGACAAAGTCCAGACCTCAACCTGATTGCAATGCTCTGGTGGGACCTCAAGAGAGCTGTGCTTAAACAATAACCACAAACCTCAGTGAACTGAAGCAATGTTGTAAAGAAGAGTGGGCCAAAATTCCTTCACAACAGCGTGAGAGACTGAAAAAAGTCCTACAGAAAACGATGGCTTCAAGTGCTAAAGGTGGTGCTACAAGCTATTGAATTAAAAGGTATACTTGGTTTTTCACACATGGCTTCTCCATTTGACCTTTCTTTTTGTAAAATGATGACATGGTATAATATGTCATGTGTTCATCTGAGGTTGTATTTATTACTTTTAAGAACTGCTAAGGACCAGATGATTTTTATTTTGTCCTGATATTTAAAACCATAGAACTCAGAGAGGGTGTATTTTCTTTTTCACATGACTGTATGTGATTAATACTTAAAAAAAAGAATTACTACATATTCTCTTCGATAAGCCCATCCATGGATAAGCAAAACCCAATTTATGTATATGGTACGATGAAATCTCCTTCGATAGCTTTTCTTTTCCCTTAATTTTGTTTTTTCTGTGAATTGTTATTTTTTATTTGCAAGCAGTTTTCCTTCTGAAAAGAGATATATAAATTAGTCATTTATTTATTTTGAAATATCCTTGATTTTTACTGGCTGTCCTTGCCAGGTTGCAATTGAAAGAACTGCTTTAAAAAAGGTTGTCTCTTTTATGAAGACAGTTGGCAGTCTAAGAAAAAGTTATTTTGGCAGTCTAAGAAAACTTTTGGACCAATAAACAGTGTAATTCTTGAGAATAAATAAAAACATGTTATATTATACTGAAGGTTTTCTTTGTTGGAGAGATTAATATACCAAGTGTGCTAAAGATTGGATATCAAAGTAGAGTAGTTGAACATTTGAATGTCATATTTACTGGATTGTGTTGACAGCACATTCTTCATCCTGCTGGTGTGTTTTGCTATTCTAGAGAGCCCAGAAGTACTTAGAGAAAGTCTTACAAGCTGCGTGTCAGCCATCTTCTATGAAGAAGAAGATGAACAAGCTATTTATGAACAAGTACAATGTGGATGTGCCTCCTTTTATCACCAAAGATATCAGTGTTGAACCAGCTCTCTTCAAATATTATCCCCCTTTTGGATTTCGTACATTTTTGGAGAAGCTTCAAGACTTGGTTCAACTTCTACCTGAGTTCAATTTACCAGAAAAACTGCAATCTAAGCACTGTAAACGTTGCGTTGTTGTGGGAAATGGTAGAGTACTACATGGATTGAAATTGGGTTCTATCCTGAATAACTTTGATATTGTTATAAGGTATATCTTGGATTTTTTTTCCTAAGGTCATACATTAAATGAAGTGCAAAAAAAAGAGACCAGGATCTCTTTTGAAGGAGCGTCTATTAGAGTCAACTCCCCTGTAGAGAAAGCATGTGAAATTTGTTGAATCTGTGTGGTGAGAAAAATTTCCAATTAAGATAGTTAAACTTTTATTTTCCTGTTGCCCAAGCTTTTAATTTTATTATTGTTATGTATTTAAAACATTTATATAGCTGCCCATCTTATGTCAAATTGGGTGGCTCCCAATGAACAGTTTTTTATTTCACGAGTCTTAAAATTGGTTGTTACCATGTATTGAGTCACTCATTCAATTGCATAATACATTTTATTTTACAGATTAAATGATGCACCCATTTGGGGATATACAGATGATGTTGGTAACAAAACAACAATAAGAATGACCTACCCTGAAGGAGCCCCCTTATCTCAAGATGAATATGATTCAAATAGCTTGTTTGTGGCAGTTGTATTTAAAACTGTTGATTTTGATTGGATAGAAGCAATGGTGAAAAATGAAACTCTAGTAAGTGATTATATCAACTATTGTTTTTATATAAAGTAATTTAATATAAAGTTATATTGTTTCTGTTTTTTCTGTAGTACATTTCCATTTTGAATTTTTTTTCTAGCTGGTCACTGCCAGGGCTGCCAAAATTGGTAATTTAGAATATGAAATTTCTTAAAACTTGCTCAAGCTTTCTGCAGTTTTTGATTCTTGGAGACAAACCTATTTAATTTCTGATAGGAAGAAATTTGGGTACTCTACATTTGGTTTGCTGAGTCAGATGTTGTTTTAAAAGGAGATTCAGTTACTGTGAACTTAAAAAATCAGAATTAAGTGATGAGCCAAGGGGCTTTCAAATGATAGGAGTGTTTTCTTCTGTGACTGTTATGCAAAGAAGCAGTAGGTTTATTTTTAAAATGGAAATATTTTAATTGTGTTAAGTTTAGATCAGTATGGGGAGCCAGTTTGCTGTAGTGGCTAAGGTATCAGGTTAGAAGCCAAAATATCTTGAGTTTCGGTCCCGTATTAGGACAAAGCCTGCAGGGGGACCTTGAGCCAGTCCCTCTCTTTCTGCCCTAGGAAGGAGGCAATGGCAAATCACTTCTGTAAATCTTTGCCAAGAAGGTTAGTCCAGGCAGTCGCCATGAATCACCAATGACTCCAAGGACCCAAACAAAATAAGATGTTTAATGAACATGGCTGTTCAAAGTTATAGTGCTGAAAATAAACTTTATGACCAGTCCTCACATTTATAACTGTTGCAGCTTCCTACAGTCACATGATTACCATTTACACACTTCACAGCTATTTTCTGACCTAGAATTAAATGGAGAATTAAATGGAGAATGCAGCAGTAAAATTCAAGTTTCTGTCATGTGATATTTTGCTTAACACCCATGTGACTTGCTTAAAGATCAAGTGGGAAGTGATGAGATAAGTCTGGCATGGTCATGGGGTGTTTGCTTAGCAACCATGTTGATTAGTGATTGATTTGCCAGTTCCAGTTCTGGTTGCTAAGTGAGGAGTATCTATATTTTTCCCATTTAATTAAATGGTATATTGGAGTAGTTTCTTCACATTATAATGGATTTGAAAGCTTGTTATGTCTTTGTGTGGTATTGATGTTCAGCCCATCTGGATGCAGCTCTTTTTTTGGAAGCATGTGGCTACAAAAATACCTATCATGCCTAAGCAGTTTCGGATTTTGAATCCAATAATTGTTAAGGAGACAGCTTTGGATATTCTGCAATATTCTGAACCTCGACCAACATTCTTGGGCTGGAATAAAGTGAGTCCTTCCATGAAACAGTGCTATATAATGGGACCCAGGAGGTGTGCCTTTTCTGGAACCCCCTCACCCCTTGGTTGGCCCTGACCTCTGCTGACCTTTCATAAAGCTTTAAAAATAATTTCTTTTTCTTCTCATCATCTTTTATCTGGTTGGGTTTTAATCCTATGTCAGCCACCTAGAGATACATTGGGTGGGTTTGGTGGCCAAATAAATTGAGTAAATAAATAAAATGAATCAGAAACATCCTCCATGATTTATAATCCCATATTTGCAAAAGTATGATCTGGCAGACATCACTTTGGATAATTCTGTCAATTAATTTGGTAACAATTATATCACAACAGCATGATACTATTGCAAAAGAAATAAATATCTTTGTTTATTCCCTTTAGAAAATACCCACAATTGGAATGATAGCAGTTGTTCTAGCTACGCATTTATGTGACGAAGTGAATTTAGCTGGGTTTGGATATGACCTGCGTCAACCTGACACACCGCTTCATTATTATGACAGTCTTTGCATGGCAGCAATGAATGGGCAAACCATGCACAATGTGACCCAGGAAAGAACATTTTTGCAACAGCTGATAAAAGAAGGTGTGGTAAGAGATCTCAGTGGAGGAATCTATTGTGACTTCTGTGAAAAACCAAGCTAATGCTAGAACCACAAGACAGATTGACTTTTGCATGCTCCTGCAAGGTTTTCTTTGTTGAAAAAATTTTTTTAGTGTTCTATGCAGATCACTCCAAGTACATGGTTGACTGCTTAATAATGTTTGGCAGAGGTTTCCAAAGATAGATTGTTTCTCTTTGGAATATGCTTCACTCTTAACTGGAATGGTGGATTATTCTAATGCACTGAATGTTTTTGTCTTGAGACACGAAGAATTAATTACAGGTACTTCTCGACTTACAACCACAATTAGAACCAGAATTTCCATTGCTACACAAAGTGATTCAAATCTGACTTTATGACATTTTTTTGCAACAGTTATTAAGCAAATCACTGGAGTTGCTTAGTAAAACATGTTAAGTGAACCCGGATTTCTCCCTTTACTTTGTTTCTTGAAAGCCAGATGGGAAATTAAACAAAAAATTTATTTATCAAATTTAGAAACCCCCACCTCCTTCACAGAAGGACTCTGGGTGGTGTGCAAGTAAAATATTAAAACATAAAAACTGCATGAAATTTAAGTAAGAGGCAAAGTTAGTTAAAATTTAACATTAAAAGTTAATTAAAAGGTGGGGGAAGGGTGTTAACCAGCCCCATGGCTTCATGCTCCTCTGTGAGCCCCAAGCAAGCTGGCAGAGCCAGGTTTTCAGTTATTTTCAAAAGACCAGGAGACGGGGTCTGCCTTGCCTCTGGGGAGAGAATATTCCAAAGGGCGGGGGTAATGGCAGAAAAAATTCTCTTCCTGGACCATGCCAGTTACCATTCTTTAATTGATGGGGTCCACAGCATGTCTTAATGTAATGGGTGGATGGTTCTGTAGGTAATCTGGACCCATGCCATGTAGGGCTTTAAAGATAATCACCAATATCTTGAATTGGACCTGAAGGCAAACTGGACCCAATGCAACTCACGTAGCAGGGGTCTTACATATGCCATTCTTTGGGTGTCCAAGATTGCTCGCATGGCTGCATTCTGTACCAGCTGAAGCTTTGAACATATGGCTCCAGGATGCTGCAACTATCATGCATTCATAAATGTATCTGAATTTTGATCATGTGAGTGTGGGGATGTAAGTGGGAGGATTGTTCATAAGTCACTTTTTTCAATGCTATGGTAGCTAAACAAATAAGTCAAGGGCTACTTGTATAAGATATTCATAAAGAGATGGCATAGAGATTCTGTTACAATTGTGGATTTCAGTATATTTCTCAAATTAGTTTAGTCTGCTCTACTCTTTCATGCAGAGCTACATCTTGCACATGTGTAGGAATAATACAGAAGCTTCACACAAGATTGGTCTATAATAATGTGATGCCACATATTTGCAGCAGAACTTGGGAATAGCGAGTATGCTGCATTATCATGCAATATTTCTCTTTCCAAAAGTAAGGTATTGTGAATGACATATCTGTATATAACAAGGTAATGGAAATGCAAGTAACCAGCTGAGAAGCAACCTCACACAGGAATGCTCTCAGGATGCTTTACTGTTGTCATGACACAGGACTGATGGTAGTGCTCACCTTTTCTTCTCTGCACAAAGTTTGTTCCAGATGCCCCAAACACTCAGAAAGGGGATTCATCAGAAAAAATAATTTTACCCCAGTCCTCAGCAGTCCAGTCCCTCTACCTTTTGCAGCATATCAGTCTGTCCCTGATGATTTTCCTGGAGAGAAGTGGCTTTTTTGCTGCCCTTCTTGACACCAGGCCATCCTCCAGAATTCTTTGTCTCACTATGTGCAGATGCACTCACACCTGCCTGCTGCCATTCCTGAACAGGCTCTATACTGGTGGTGCCCCACTGAATCAACTTTAGGAGATGATCCTGGCACCCTGAAGCCTTCTTTACAACAATTGAACCTCTCTCCTTGAAGTTCTTGATGATCTGATAAATGGTTGATGTAGGTGCAGTCTTAGTAGCAGCAATATCCTTGCCTATGAATCCCTTTTTGTGCAAAGCAATGATAACTGCACGTGTTTCCTTGCAGGTAACCATGGTTAGCAGAGGAGGAACAATGATTTCTAGCACCACCCTCCTTTTAAAGCTTCCAGTCTGTTATTCTAACTCAATCAGCATGACAGAGTGGTCTCCAGCCTTGCCCTGGTCCACACTGACACCTGTGTTAACAAGGGAATCCCTGACATGATGTCAGCTGCTTCCTTTTGTGGCAGGGCTGAAATGCAGTGGAAATGTTTTTTGGAAATTAAGTTCATTTTCATGGCAAAGAGATTTTGCAATTAATTGCAATTGATCTGATCACTCTTCATAACATTCTGGAGTATATGCAAATTGCCATCATACAAACTGAAGCAGTAGACTTTGTGAAAATTAATATTTGTGTCATTCTCAAAACTTTTGGCCAGGACTGTACATATATTAAGGTGCAAACATTGTCAATAACCAGGGACCAAGAGAAATACTTTGTGTTTCAGGCAATTTTCTTTGTTTTTAGCCTCTTCATAGTCAAGAACTTCTACTCTTCTACTCAGTGAAGTAAGAGTGCCAATCTGGTGAACTCCACTTCCAAACAGTCAGTAAAGAACTCTAGGAGGCATCATTAGAACTTGGGACTGAAGTAATTTGCCACCTAAGACTGTTACTACCAGGGCAGCAAAAATTTCTTTTGGAGGCAAATTCTCCATATAAGATTTTGTGGCCATAATGGCACTTTGAAAAAAACTGTCTTTATTGTTACAAAATGAACTTGCTTTGACTATCAATGATAAAAATGGTTGTGGTGATTTCTGAGAGAATGGAATACCTTGGGGAGCCCAATTATAACTGCAGTAGGAAGAAATTCATAAATGTAATTTTGGCTTTCTCCTTTGCCTTTATCATGGCCTTGAACAAGCAATGTATCTGCTACTTTCAGGTTCTCAGTGGAAAGCATATTAATGGCCTTTTTACTGGCTCATGTCTATGCTGGTTGAAATTCTGATATTTTTCTCTGCTTTTAATAAAAACAAATGACTTGTGTTTGCCATATAGCTAGCTTTTCCTATACATTTCAAATGATTGCACTTTTCTTTTTTGCTGCTTAAAATGACAAAAAAAATAAATCACAATTGATTTGTATTCAAGGCCTGTCTCTTCTAGGCAGATTTTGAGGACAGTACTATCAGGAACAAGGAGCAGTCATTTTGAAATGGTGTTGATGTGTAGCAGAAATAAAGATGTTTCAAATGGCAAACTTCATAGGAAATAGTATAGCATGAAACTACTCTATTGAGATTGATTGCCAAGTTTGCAGTTCATTTAGAAGTCCACTAGGAACAAGGTATTCCCTTCTTTCTTTCTAGCTGCCAAAGTAAAACAGGATGAAGATTGATCAAATCAAGGAAATGCTAGAATAGGATCTGACAGAGGAAGTAACTTTCTATAGGAAGAAAACTCAAAGGAGCAAGCCAAATCAAGAGTGAAAACCAGAAGCAGTAGATGTACAAATATTGTGCCGTTTTGGAAATTTGGAGGCCTATGGATGAACAAGATACTGCAGAAAAGGATACAGGAATGTCAAGTATGGATTATGCTGTTTGCCAATAACAGGAATCAATGATGTCCCAGATCTATAAGACTTATGATGTTATCCATCATTAGTAAACCAGGTAGGTACAAATGGCTGGAAGGAAGCTACTGTAACATCATTGAGTTTGAAGATCTTGGAAGAAAGCTCAAAAACCTGGAGCTTCATTCCATTTTTCCAGTCTAATGAAGAACACTGGAAAGGCAAGTGAATGAAGGGGGAGGGGGGCTTCCCTGTCACTCTCAATTACTTTTGGTTTTATTTTTCCTGGATAGACTTGGAAAGCCACCTGCCATTTCTCTTCCCACCCCAAAAAATGTCTTTAAAATATATGTGAGATCCAGAGACATCCTTGGCAGTACACCTGATACTAATCTTTGCTTTCTATTTTGCTGATTACACCTTAAAAGATTTTAAAGTTGTAATTAAAATCAGGAGATCAAGAAGTCTTATTCGGACTGTGTCTTTTGGTGACTTGTTTTTAATGCCAAATTGCTACTATTGCTTTGTTGACATAGCCTATGGAAAGTCATCTTCATAGCACCATTCTGGAGTCTTGAGAACATTATTCTGGGAACTTGCATAATTATGGTTTAGATGGCATGGAGGTGATGGGAACAAACACCTGAGAACTAAGCAGGCTTATTTATGGACAAATGTTTTACAACTTCAGAAATGTGCTCACAAATAAGAACACTGATCATGTAACCAGTCTAAATTATAAAGGATTTGATATTTTTATCCTTATGGTGGGCACATTTTTTTAAGTTGGCATAAAAAAGTATCCCATATCATATCCCCTTTGCACTCTGTATATATCCCTTTTGTTGAATCATTTATGCAGAAGCAATATACCTCTGAAGTTTAGAGGATATAAATGGTTCACCAGCTACTGTACATTCCAGATCCTTGCTTTTCACATAAAGTAACTGTAAGCCCCTCCCCTTTGAGTTTGCTTAAGACAATATGGATGAGTTTGTTAATGAGTTTAAGTTGGAAATACTCAAGTAAGTACCAAGCAACTGAAAAAAAGGCCATATTTATCTAAAAATTCATATAATCAAATAGTTTTCTTGCACCCTTTTATCATTTCATTCTGTTCCAAATAACAGCAGTGCTACTGAACACCTAGCTTCTTCTAGATGTGTAGTCTTCAAGTTTCAGAAATCTCTGCAATGGCCATGACTGCAAATTCAAAAACTGATATCCACTTATTTAGAGATGGTCCAATTTGAGGAAGTCTACTTGGTGCCAATTGCATTTCTAGGTCCTTTGTATTTCTGGGCATTTGGAAGCATCCCATACCAGCTGCTGAGAATAGAAAGCTGGTAAGGCTTGATAAGGCATACTAGCACTGTGGTGTCCATTATTGTTGGACACCAATGACATAGCAACCACATTTGTTAAATATCCCATTAGTTGTGATACATGCTGCATTTTGCTCATGCACCTCTTTTACTGTATTGAACAACCAACCTGCAAGTCTGCACTTTCATGAAACATATCCACTTTATCATATGCTTCTATAAATCAGTAAGTGTGATAAAACCTTCCTGACATACAACCTCATCATGTCTAGATTTTGTTCATTGTCACTTCCTGTACCTGTACCTTCAAAGTTCTGAAAAATACCTTTCCAGGCACATTACAAAAACTCCCAGTAATTTCTGTATTCATTTTTGTCACATTTATCATTGTATACTGAAGAATCAGAAGACTATTTCAATTATCAGATGTACTCTCCGTACACATATTAAATAGCCACTTTATAAACAAATTATAAGTAAAAAAAAGTCAAGTTTTCCCCTCTTAGTCATGTCTGACTCTAGGGGGCAGTGCTCATCTCCATTTCATAGCCAAAGAGACAGCATTGTCAAAAGACATTTCCGTGGTCATGTTGGAAGCATAACTATGTGCTGAGGTGCATGGAATGCTGTTACCTTCCCATCAATTTAGGCAGTATCTATTTATCCACTTGCATTTTGCATGCTTTTGAACTGTTAGGTTGGCAGGAGATGGGGCAAATAATGGGAGCTCACCCTGTTATGTGCCACCTGAGTCCCAAAATTGGGCTGCTGACCTTCCAGCTGACAAGCCCAGCATCTTAACCACTAGGCCATTTAGACAAACTATATAATTTAGTATTTCTCCAGCAGTACTTTTAACCTAGCAGAGCTTTTTCCTTGGATACCACCATTTATAGCATTTGACTCCATTGTGGTGTTCTTGGATCTGAGCTTGATTTCTTGCAGATGTTTCATTTCCTGACTACATAATATCATCAGTGCTAGAAGGGAGTGGGGTTTGCTCTCTTTTTATATATAAGTGATTTGCCCTGTCAGTATTACTGGAAGTGTTCTTGGTGATTCCTTGATTAGGCTGTTGTTTGTCTTATGTTCCTTGATTGACATATTTTGACTCCACATATACCACTATCATTCCCATAAATCGTATTAACATTTAATCCGATTAAAGCTTTATTCTTTCCCGTAAAACTCTATACATTACTTTCAATATTCCCTCATTTCAATTTTATCCCAAGTCACTGTACTTTTATTTTTAACCTCATTTTGCTGGAAGCTTCCTGCTCATTTTGAAAACAACATTTTATTCTGCATTTCCCTATCTTATACATAATCTTCCTGAAGTCATTCACTATCTTGTCTTTCACTTTTTTCTTTTCCATGCCCATTTTTCTTAAAGTCCACTCTTTTCACTGCCCAGAAATGGTCTGTCCCATACTCTAAACACTCATCAATTATGTATTCTTGACAAATTATTTGAAGCTTCCATTGTAAAAAGTTTAGATTTAAATTCACTGCTGGTTTGTGAATAGATTTGTGTGTAAACCACATATTTGAAGCAGCACTACTTTTCCCACGGAGATATCAGTGAACAGTCACCATTCTCATTCAGTCTGAAAGGCTCAATCACTTTCTAAAAACTTGTTTGTAATTATTGAATAATTGAAAACGGAAAAGGGTTGAATCTGACAAACGTGTTCACAAGACAGAGTGCATTAAATAAATATAAATTTTATTAAAAACACCCACATTTCAGCATTATCAGGAATGATATAATAAAACAGCTTTTCAAATAACCTGCATTCATTACATTACAATACATACAGTATTTATAACTGTTTTCAGATTTTTTTTATGGATAAAATAATTTTTGAAAAATGAAAGTAAACAAACAAATACCCAAATAGCAGAACATAAACTAAGAAATGCATTATATTAAAAAATGAATAATCTTAGTGTCAAATTGTTGGAGTTTCTATATAAAAGGTAGCCACTATGTTTAATAGTGAACTTTAATGCTGCTGCACATTAATCAAGTTGAAGAAAACAATCATTCAAGTAGAGTTGACACCACTCAGAAACATTTCAAGTATGGCTAAAATCAACCTGATAATCCTATATAAGCAATGTTGTATTTGCTTTGTCTTTCTGCCTCATTCTCAAGCAAGGTTTTGTACATTAATACACAACTTTATTTACAAGATGTATTTCTCCTCCCCTCCCTGACATCCTCCTCCTCAGTTGTCTTCTGTTTAAAAGCAATTTGGCAAGGGAAGAGGCTTCAACACAAAGATATCTTTCTACATATGGAAAAGGTATAGATAGGTTGCATTGTACCTGGAGCAGACCACTGCATATGAAAAATGAAACTAAATCAATGTATTTCCATGTATGTAATCTCAACATACTGATAAATGATAAATCTACCAGTGATAACAATACATAAGTTGTTTTGCCCAAGGTAGGAAAAATTGCAAGATTGCCTTTTGACACAGGTATCCTTGCTTACCGAGCACAACTGGGACTAGCAACTCACTAAATGCTGTAGTCATTAAGTGAAAGTGTGATCACGCCGGAGTTAGAGCCAAGTGAATCACTGTACTCATTAAGCAAGACATCTTGTGACCACAACTTGCTTTTTCACCTCTGAATTCTCCATTAATTCTGCTTGTTGGAAACCAATTGTGAAGCTCGCAAATGGCTATCATGGGGCCATGGGATGCCACAATGGTCATAAATGCATGCTGGTTGTGAAGCACTTGAAAGGTAATCACTTGGCTGCAGGATGCTTCAGTGGTCATAAATGGAAATATTTTTTCAACCATTGTAATTTCTAATGGTTGATAAGTAAGACAGTTGGTATGCAAGAACTACCTGTGTTGTTGTTTAGAAGTCCAATAGAGTTTTAATCAGTGTTGCTTTAAGTCAGGTAGATCCATAACTAATGAAGGGAAAGCTTCAATTAATTTGATAGACAAGTACTCCAATCCAACAATGCTTATGCATTATACAACAGCAAGAGAAAATCACTCAGCACATCCAGAGGTTACTAGGTCCCCTAGGCAGACTGTAGCTGGGGTGCAAAAGTATGGATGACTAAATTACTAGATGGAAATAATGCAATACAGAAAACCTCTTGCTGTTGTGATTATTGTAATTTCTGCAGCCCAGGCATGATATGCCCATATATTCCTGATACTGAATGAAAAAAATAGGAGTAACCTGTTTCAGAATCAGAGCCTTCACATACTTATGTATCTATATTGCATTGCCATACTTTATAAATGCACCCTATATGCCTAATGTAAGACCAAGTAGGCCATACCAAAAGTTATCAAGTCCCACATGCTTTTCTCACAGTAGCCAACCAGATGCAAAATACTGCATACAGAATACAAATGCTATAACTTTTGTCCCTACTGTTGTTTCTCAACAATTAATATTCAGAGCTATGCTGCCTCCAAACTTAAAGGTATCTATCACGACTGGTAATCTTGCAATCTTTTCCTTCAGAAATCCATTCCTTAAACTCCAGCCTGAAAGTTCAAGAAATAAAACAGCAATCACAGTTAAAAACATATTTATAGAATTTTGGAAAGGCACAACCTTCTTGAAAATGGTCAGCTGCCAAATTTCTCCTTTGTCCTCTTGTCAGCTTAGTGCAATCTATGGTTTATATTATATGCAACATGCAAAAGGGGAGAAAGAATAAACTTCAAGCAAGGTTTAAAATATTAAAAATGCACTTCCATTATCATAAAAAAAGGGAAATGGATTTACTCCACAAAATTTGCTGTCAATATATTTACAAGTAAAAGTTAGAAGCAGAATTAAAAAACAGGTAAAATTCTCAAAAATAAAGTAGAATTTTAAAAAGCGCCAACAATATTTATCAATCTGTACAATAATATTTTACATACGCATACATAGATGATACATTGGCTTACTAAAAAAATTGTGAGAAGATATATCCCTGAATTTTTAGGATTAAAACTATGTGTTAAAATTCAAGTTACACTTGCTATCAAGTAGTAAGAATTTATTTTTCCCAAATATTAGCAGGGCAGAAATTTGGGGGAATATGAAATATTATATCTCTCCATTTAACATCCTACTTCCAACTAGTGTTGAGGTATATGACAAGTAGGAACGTCATTCAAATATAATTTGAATATAGTTTTAGCACACTTTTTTAAAATTACAGGCCAAGTAGCACCATGATGTGAATTTAGTTCCAAATCTATAGAGAGATACTAATCAATTTATGTATTCGAACAATATTAAAATACTAAAACATTGTTTTTAAATTGTTTACAAATTATTATACATTTGTTTTGCTTACACTTTTTATACAAATTACCAAATTAAAAATGATCACAGCAAGCCAGCTGCCTCTTCTGTATTCTCCCCCAAGACCCTAATCTCCTACAGAACAACCCTGTATTTTTTTGTGTTGACTTTTCTCAACATTTCCTAGAACATATGGCCCTGATACACTAAGCAGTGTCATATACCATAATATAAATAATCCATGATTAAATAAAGCAATCATCATCTGTAGAGTGTTATGGATCTTTAAAAAGTAGTTTAAAATCATATGACAAAATTGTCAAGTTTAACTCATATTGTTCTTGTCTGAGACTAATTTATTAGAAAATTAAAACTTCTACTATTTGAGGAAAGAGCTTCTCTTCAAAATAGTTAAAAATATTCACAATATACCTGTGTGAGACAAGCACATGAAGCTTGTATTCTTTTCTAAATCCAGTAAGTTCTGGTTTAAACAGAGTAAATAAAGGATTTACTTTTTCTCTATTACATTAGAGATAAAGTTTATTGGTTTCAGTTCATTTCAGTCAGTCAAAAACTGCTTAAACACTTTCTCCTGCTCTTTCAGTTACAAATACCTTTTCCCCTTTCCATCTTATATAAATTTGCCTCAAAGATCAAAAGATTTAAATAACAATTTATTTAACGCTTGTTGAAGTTGAATTCTTCTGGAAAAAGAAATCCACTTATATACCAATTGTGATTAAAGCCCTAGAGCAATACCCTAAAGGACTCAGTGAGTATTTGGAAATTTTGAATTTATCAGACCTGAATTTCCTGATTTTACAAAAAAAAATCACCTTTCTTGGAACTGCCTATATCCTTGAGTGCTACCTTAATAATTGTTAGGGCCTGAATTAATAAGTTTTCACCAGTCTTACACTATGAATCTAACTGCAAATTACTCATAACCATTAAAGCAATAATAAATATATATGCTGCCTGACTCCCAGTAACCCTGGGTAGTATATAAATTAAACATGTTTTTTATTTGTATCCCACTTTATTATTTTTACAAATATTTCAAGGCAGCAAACAAATCCAACACATCTTCCTCCTCCTATTTTCTCCACAACCACCACCCTGTGAGGTAAGTTGGGCTGAAAGAAAGTGACTGGTATAAGGTTACCCAACCAGCTTTCATGGCTAAGCCAGGATTAGCACTCATGGTCTCCTGGTTCCTAGGCCAGCACCTTAACCACTAAACTAAACAGAACTCTTTAAAATACAAGCAAGACCATACTTTGGAAAGCAAAGCAAATACTTTGGCAGCCCAAAGTATTTTTCAAGCACCATCAACAAAATATTTTTCTATTGTTTGCTCTTCTTAATCAGATCTTGGTCAAATGATTGAATTCTGGTGAGATCCAACAAAGCTTATTTCGCATGGAGAAGGAAAATAAGCATTCGGGGATGGAGCATGAAAGCCTTATTTGCATTTTCTTGATACTTAAGAT
>JANHZU010008115.1:19927-33192 GCA_032468055.1 Acrochordus granulatus
TGGAACGGATTATCTGACTTTCCATTGTTTCCTATGGGAAACTGCGTTTCTCTTTACGAGCATTTTGCACTAAGAGCGTTCTTTCGGAACAGATTAATCTTGTCTTGTGAGGCACCACTGTACTACAGGGACTTGGAAGCAGGTAATGGAAACTAACACAGTCCTCTATTCAGGTATTCATCTGAAACAAGTATTCAGAGATATGTTTGCTCCAACCTTGAATCCTCTGACTAGAGGTGTACAGTACAGGTAGTCTTCAATGTACAGCTGTAATTATCCTGGAATTATGGTTGTAAGTAATGGCAGTGGTAAAGCGGGTCACTATGTGACCATATCCTATTTAACAATCTTTTTGCAGTAGTTGTTAAGCAAATGCCCCAGTTGTTAAGCAAATACAGTGGTTATTAATCAAGCCCATTTTCCACAATAGATGTTTTTTATTGAAAATCAGAAGTAAACACCAGAAACTGTAAAAAAAAATACTGAAAATTGTGGTTATATAACCTCAGAATGCTTCAAACAGCTGTAAATGTGAGCCAATGGTCAAGTGCCCAAAATGTGATTACATGACCATTGTGTATGTTTGTGCACCAGTAAGAACTTCAAAAATGGGTCATAAATAGCTCTAGAAAGGTCCATCGTAACTTCAATCACTAAGTGACTGCATTAAGCGAAGAGTACCTGCATTTGGATTCTGACGTAAGCAAAGATACAGTGGAACCTCGGATTGTGAGCCTAATTCGTTCTGGAAGAATGTTCTTTGTCTGAATTGCTCTTAAAGCGAAGCAAGATTTATATTGGAAACAATGTACTCCGATGATCCATTCCATGTCCCCAAAAATATTCATAAAAAAGCATTTCAATAGAATTTGATGTAGAAATGATTGTCCCTAATATCTGAAACAAGTTACAATGATTAATGCACAATATAAAGTAGAAATAAAACAAATTAACCAGCACTTATGAATCCGCTCCAAGGCAGATTCTGGCCATCGGCTGCTGTTGGTCTGGCACTGTCTGGGCAGCTCTGCTGGATCAGAAGGATCTGCTGCCACTTCCAATGGAGGGCAAAGCAGCCATTTCTCTTTTCCGTCGGTAATGCCTTTCCTGGGGTCTTTCCCAGGTGGTGTGGAAAAGATTCTTTTCATAACCTGCCTCCGTGCTATGAGAGGGGAGACGAGATGAGCAGAAGGGGGACAGGCTGGATGACGCTGGCATGGTGTGTGACTGTGTGTGAGTGACAGGGAAGATGGAGGGTCAGTCTTCCTATGCTTTGAGAAGAGTCCCGGCTGGCACAAGGGAGACAAGAGAGAGGAGAGGAGGGGGAGGGGGATTGCCTGGAAGGAGAATCTGGAGTCTAAGTCTTCGGAGTTCTTTCTCTTGAATGACTTTCACTTCATTTATGCTTTTTACGCAGCAAGAGAGAAGAATCATTGGCTCTGTTGTGAGATTTCCCATGTGAGCTCATCGTGTGGTGCTCATCTTGCAAGTTGTCGCTTGTTAACCAAATTAAATTTTATTAAAATTTTGTACTCGTCTTGCAAAAATCTCATGAACCGAGGTACTTGCAATCCCAAGTTTCACTGTACTTCAAATCTAACATGGGCATTCTCCTTATATCAGTTGGGAATTCCTTAAAAAGCCATTCCTTTTTTTGGGCTCATATATAGTCAAACAGGCTCAGAGAAAGAAGCTTAAGGAAGTGTCAGGAAACAGTAATAAGATGAAACCAAACTTTTCCACTCTCCTACCCTCTCCTTAAGAATGCATTTTCTTGAACCTGCAAAACTACTTGGTGCTGTGAGGGCCCAAGTTAAAAGTGTGTCTTCTTTAAATTGCTGCCAACAGTATTCTGAGGCTACTTTTGCCAAACTGAAGCATCTTTGTACATTTTGGTTTGAAGTACTTCAGTTATAATAGAGAATATTTCCTTATGCATTGCAAATTTCCAATGCAAATGAGCCAGAAATTTATATAAGGGCACCATGAGGTTAAATGTCAGTGCTATTCTCATATTCTCAAAATGATAATGCTATTATCATTTTCATGATAATTCCCAGCATGGATTTGGCTTTTTTTCCAAAACTGGTACATACTGTGACATCATCTTCATTCAGCTATCAACAATTACCCAAAAATCTTTTTCTTGGTAGGTTGAGACCCTAGCAGTATTTATGTAAAGTCAAAGTTTGTGTCCCAATATGCATAATTTTGCACTCTTTAAATGTAATTTGCCTATTCACTCAAAATCTATCCTTTTTGAACTTTTTATAGATAAAAGGTCCTAACTCTTCACATCTGTTGATCTATTGAATATAGACGATAAAGGTTGCAGAAAGAAATAATTTGCTTTTTTCTTTCCAACCATGAAGGAAATGCTCTTGGAGTCTCCTTCTGGTAGGATGTAATGAGCTAGATGCTAGGCTTTTCCTGTAAACAAATCTCTTTTGTTTTTAACTATAAAACTTGTTCCACTAATCATTGCTCAGATCAAATTCCTCCTGGAAACATCTAATTCACTTTTGGTTTCTAAAAACCCTGAATAGTTTAATATCTTCAGCAAGTTTGGCTTCATCACTATTTATTTAAAAGTTAGGTTCACTTACTAACATTATTAAACACTGAAAATTGTTTTACAGAATTGAGAAAAATAACAAAGCATTTTATTCATAAAAAGAAAAATTGACTTCATGGACTTAATTACGTAGATGAAGGCACTGGAACCAAAAAATGCATTCATGTGCATATTTTAAAATGGAAACAGCGACTCTCATGCTTCAATTTGATCAGAACTGCCATTATTTAACCTCCTTCTGCTATAATGATCTTGGTGAAAAATAAGCATTCCTCCTTCCCCAGTGCAAACATACTGTTAACTTGCACTGGGAAGAACGTCCAAGTGAGTTCAATCCATTTGATTTTATATTGAAGATGACATTTAATTTATTCCCAAATAAGCCTCTAATTTTTACATAGCTTCTAAAATTTTTCAAATGCAACAATAAAGTAAAAGCATTGGAACCTGTGCTTCAACTCAACTTAATGATCCTGTAGCAGAATTTAAACCTAGCCGTGATTGCTTAATGGCATATTGGGGATATATACTCTGTGCAAGTAGCATGCTATGGCATATACCATTTTTATACAATTTCATCTCAGTGTGATCCTCTCTTGTTCAAAGTACAAATAACCCATATAGTACATGGTACCGAGCTGTAAACAATACCTGAGGCCTATTAAAAAAGCATACCTGCTAATTGGTTGCCATGAACTGATGCTTCTGTGTTGACCTGCTTTTGACGTGCTGAGGTTGACTTTTCTCTCTCATGTTTGCTAGGGCCATTCTCCATGGAGGCTAGCTTCTCTGTTGCTGCTTTTTTGGCTTCCAGCTTTTTTTGCCGGCAGGTTTTCACTGGCTCAGCCAACATCCTTACTTTTCGTCGAAAAGAACTAAGAACCTGGATGCTACCATTTCTCTTTTTCTCTTCCTGACCTTCTGTGCTTCCAAACTCATCTACGTTGGATATTTTATACAAGGGAAGCACATGCAATTGTTCATCTTCTGGTGTTTGGCCAATTTCGCGATTATCTTCTCTGGTCAATGTGCATACCTATTAAAATAATATGATGGAAGACACATATAGACTGATAAATGGCACAACGTTAGCCTGCAGACAAATATGATCATGACCTTTAAGTCACATAATGCTAATTTTTCCTGAGAGGAAAGCTTGTCAAGATAAATTAAAAAGTGCATAGATTTTTGACCACAAACATTCAACATCTATTTTTCAAGAGCTTTCATTTCTTCAAAGGTCAGTAATCCTTTAGAAGGTAACAACAGAAAAAAATATTTTAAAACTGTAAAATAATCTAGACCATCCATTGCTTGGTGGGGTTTGGCTATCTAGAAAATCCGGCCATTTTCTTTCCTTCTTTCCTTTTTTAAAAAACAAAACATTTGGAGTTCAGGGAGCGCCACCTCGGGGCACTGTTGGTTCCATTTTGTCAACATCTCTCTTCTGGTAGCAAAATGGCAAAAAAAAAAAGACTTGCACACAAATTTTAAAAAGGCAACTAGACTTTTTTTATTTTTAGATTTTACAGAGATACATTTCAACTCCAATCCAGGAGTATTCTTCAGTCTCATATAAAATAAATTGAAAAACAATATGGAATATATGAACACATTTCTCAAAAGTGGGGGCTGGAAACTGTGAAACCTAATACCCTGGTTCTCGTGTAACAAGCTGAAAAGACAGGACATTGGCAATAAACAGAGAGATCTCAAGGTTTCAGTTTAATCACCTCTGCTCTAGCCAAAGCTCAGTTTTGCATATGTGCCAAAGTGGGGTTGTAAATGGGGGGCAACTGAAACACTCCAATGGCAGATGTTCCTTGATGGTAACCTATACAGGCCATATTGCAACAAAGCTTCCCCCTTATTAAGTGAAGGACTTAAAGTATTAATATATATCCTCTTTTATCCCTCTCGAAAGCCAGTTGGTTTCTCTATCAAGAATTTGAAATCCACAATCTTGGATGGAGTGTTCTTTCTATCTAAGATGTAGATTTACAGCCGATGTCTCTGAAAAACTGTATTGATTGAATCTCCTATATAATTTCTGCTTGGTTTCTCCAGTGTAAAATTCTGAACAAGCTTCATTACATTGAATGACATAAATGATGTCTGTTTGTTTGTGTTTGGGAGTCTTGTCTTTGGGATGGACTAATTTTTGCTTAAATGTATTAATTGGTTTGAATTGAACCCTAATGTTACATTTATTGAAAATTCTTCTTAGTTCCTCTGATACTCCAGCAACATATGGAATGATTATACTGTTTGACTGTTTGAATCCTTTTTCTTAGAAGCCGAAGTGGAAAGGTTAGATCTTTCAGAGGCTTTGATGAAGGACCAATTTGGATAACCACAATTGCTAAGAGATCTTGTGATATGCAAATTGTATTTATTTATTAATTAAATTTGTATGCCGCCGAAATCCAAAGACTCTCGGTGGCTAACAACACTAAAAACAATCTATTAAAAACACTTAAAAATAAAATAAACCCATCGAAATAAAGTTCTTTTATGGAATTTTCCTTTTTTGAAGTAGAATCTCAGAATGATGTTTTAAGTTCCTGATCACATCCACTTTATGTTCCAAAGGATGATGGGAATTGAAAGATAAATATTGATCTCTGTGTGTAGATTTCTTATAAACTCCAATGTCCAGGCTCCTGTCTTCCTTCATGTGTAGTTTTTAGAGTTTGATGTGCAAGGTGATTTTTTTTTTTTGCAATTTTGCTAAAAAACATGACCTGGGTTAATTAGAATATACATAGCTAACTCTCTTCCTGTATTCAGTACTATTTGTACAAAACAAAGTGACAGGATTCAGCATCTCTCTGATGTCAGAGTGCACCTAATACTCCCGAGGAACAGAAGTTCTGCAGGATGAACTGATGACATAAAGTGGTTCACAGAGAGTGTAACACAAGTTTGAGAAATATTTCCTGTTTAGATCATGGTGAGGGATTGGTGTAGGGTCTGAAGCCAAAGCATTTATCCAGGAAACTGATTTAATTTTGAATTATCTTTCACAGAATATCTCAAACAGAGATCAACATTTCTTCAGTTGTTGATACTTTAACTGAAATTTCTGTGTGGGTTGGATACAAGACTACTTCCAATGATGATTCTAATTTTCTTTTTCTTATAGACAATAATATAGTTGTGGTAAGGGCTTTTTAGGTGACTGATTCTGTTTAGACACTGGGCTAGTTGGCCAGAAGGTCAGAAGCTTGAGTTCAAGACCTAAGCGCCACTGCGAAATAAAGTGTGCTCCTGTTCCTTCCCCAGCTCCTGCCAACCTAGCAGTTCAAAAGTATGTAAAAATGCAACTAAATAGATACTGCCTAAATTGGTGGGAAGGTAACAGAGTTCCATGCTCCTTAGCATATAGTCAGGTCAGCTACATGATCACGGAAGCGTCTTTGGACAAACACTGGCTTTTTGGTTAGGGAATGGAAATGAGCCCCCTTGAGTCAGCCATGACTGGCAGAGGAAATCTTTATCTTTAAGGGCTTTTTCTTGCCTCAGAGTGGAAAATTACCATTGAAATTATTGACTTCTTGAACGTATTTCCACAACCATGTATGTTATCTTCATTTCAAAAATATTGATAAAGAGGTTATAACATAATACTATTTATATTTTTGTAGCCTAGCGCATATTTCAATAAACATAAATACACATTACACATATTGAAAAAGTAAGCACATTCCTACACTGTTAAAGAGGATCTGGCAGAACCTGCCTCATTTAAAGCTCATTTAGTGTGATTTGCTCTTTGTTCTTAAAATGTGTAGTATCACCATGCCTAAATAAAAATAATTCTCTGAGGTCATCAAAAAAATGGTTATAGATACCCATGAGTTTGAAAATGGATTTAAAAGTTTCTCAAACAATTGGGAATTAATCATTTAACTATCCAAAAAATCTTCTACAAGTGTAGAAGATTTCAAATAACTGCCAACTTGCCCAGGTCAGGCCACTCCAGCAATTCAGCTGAAAAGCAGAATGTAAGATGCTGAAAAAAGTTTCTAAGAATCCCAGAATTTTATTTTGTGACATTATTTTGCCACTACTGACGTCAAAGTGCATGCATCTGCCTTTATAAATTACATCTATATGGGAGGTGTGCCAGGATGAAACCTTTGCTGACCAGAAAGAACATCAGAGCAAACCTAAGTTTGCTCATGAATAGAAAAAGACCAGGAGTTCTGAAACAATGTTCTCAGGACAAATAAGGCGAAGACAGAGTTATCTGGCCACAGTATCAGAAGCACATCTGATGAAAATCAAAGACAGTATTTCACTAAAAGGACCTGAAATCAATTTTAAATCATCATGGTGAAAATGTTATGGTTTGGAATAGCTTTGCTGCAACATGGCATGTATAGGTTGCCATCATGGAATCCATAGGAATTCTTCATTGTACCAGAGGGTCCTTGACAATAATGAAACTATTTGCAAGCATCCTCTGTCAGAATATTAAAACACAACCAAAAGTGGACAACCTGCAACAGTCATTGCAACCTGACAATGATTCTAAATATTCCTATAATCCACCAAGGAATGGCTGAAATAAAGATAAATGGAGGGTTCTGGAATGACCAAAAAAAGATGCTGAGTCCCTAGAAGAGTGCAGGGAAGAGCAACAAAGATGATAAGTGACATAGATAGCTAAATCATATGAATCCTGATAGCTAAATCATACGATAAACAGATAAGGGAACTAGCTATGTTTAGCCTAACAAGGAGAAAGCTGTGGGAAGATGTGATCGCAGCCTTCCAATACTTTTAAGGGCTGTCACAGGGAAGAGGGCATCAATTTATTCTCCACAGCACCTGAGGCAGAACAAGAAACAATGGGTGGAAGCTCATTAGAGGGAGATCCAACCTGGAAATAAGAAGGAATTTCCTAACAGTGAGAACAGCTTGCTTCCCAGAGTTGTGGGGGCTCCAACAATGGCAGTCTTCAAGAAAAGAGTGGACAATCATTTGTCCAGGATAGTATAAGGACTTCTGCTTTCAGCAAGGAGTTGGACTAGGAACCTTCCAAGTTTCCTTCCAGCCCTTTGATTCTATGACCAAGTCAAAGCCAGGATCTAAATCCCATCAAGATTCCATGAGGTGATTTGAAATGGGCTGTGCGTGAAAGAAGTCTCTCAATCATTACAAAGCTGAAAAAAATTCTGCATAGAAGAGCAGGAAAATTTTTTCCCCAGTTGATGTCAGAGACTTGTAGACATTCATAAGAAACTCCTACTTGTGGTTATTTCTTTCAAAAGGGGAAATTTTCATTATTACATCCCACTCAGGTTTTTCACAGAAAGAAATGGCATATCTGTTTTTGTTGAATAAATAATTGCAATTTTACATACTTTTGTTCAATTAATTACCTGCCCTTAATCTTTATATACTGCCTGAATTAAGATAAAAATACTGACTCGTCCACATATGTTAAGATATAAAAAAAAGAAAACCTTTTCATGAGGTGTACTTCTTCATATATACATTAAAAATGTAAAGGTAAAGTTTTCCCTTGCCAATTATGTCCGACTCTAGGTGCTCATCTCTGATTCACAGCTGAGGAAGCCAGCATTGTCCAAAGATGCTCACGGTCATGTGGTTGGCATGACTGTCAAGACACACAGAACACTGTTACCTTTCCAAATTAGGTGGTACCTATTTACTGTATCTATTTGCATTTTTACATGCTTTCAAACTGCTAGGTTGGCAGAAGCTGGGACAAATAATGGAGTTCACTTTGTTACACGGTGCTTGCTGCTAATCATAGCTGAAGAAGAAATAGTCTTTGATTCTAATCCTGTTAAACTTTAACCTGCAAGTTCTGTTAATACAGAACAAATGTTAGAATATGTCAATCAATCAGGTAACGATTGGCTGCAGGATTTCAAACTTGTTGACCAACCTAGAGGTAGTGTTTTGGGATTGTACTTAGCAA
Source organism: Acrochordus granulatus (assembly GCA_032468055.1). Taxonomy (NCBI): domain Eukaryota; kingdom Metazoa; phylum Chordata; class Lepidosauria; order Squamata; family Acrochordidae; genus Acrochordus; species Acrochordus granulatus. Next base: position 28,459 of record JANHZU010008115.1, read on the forward strand.
CTAATCTTCCTTGGTACTCATGCTAAACAGAGCAGTAGTGTATTTCTTTCACATTTGCCTTAGGAAATTACTACTTTAACCTTAGCAAATGAAAAGATTTCACAGCTGTCTTCAGCCAGCCCACCTAAAGAGAAGGAACTAACACAAAGTTAGAAGAAGGAAATGGCAAACCACCTCTGTACAGCTTCCAAGAAAAAGTTATGGACAAATTTTGGTATCAGATAATGAAATTGCCAGATGAAACAAATTCCTTGAGTTAATGGAAAGAATGAACTTTTATGAGTAGGTCTGGAAATGACAACACGGTCATACAAAAGCTACAAGGAAATCTGTTTATCTCAAATGCTGTACTGAGTTCCTCATTTTAGATGACATGTATAACTGGAACATGTAATAAAAGAAGTATTAACTGAGGAAATCTTAGAATTGCCTAAATAGAAATGAGGCACACTGAATTGAATATAGAAATAAATGGATTTGTGTATCAGAATGGCATTATTATTATTTAATTAAATTTATATTTACTACAAACAGAATGACAAAACACTAAAAATGCTATGTCAGATACAAAATGTGTTAAACATTGATAGAATGCATGCAATACATTGGCTTGTAAAGTAGTCTCTAGATTACAGATTCTAGCTTGCATAAAATGGAGTGAACAAGCTTCAGTTGTGCTAATGGTATATTAGTCCAAACTCGATGATTTTATCCACTACCGTTAGCAGACAATGCTGTACAAGGAACAGATATGACTAAAATAACCTAGACTACACATTATCTATTTAACTAAACATGTTATGTAAAAGCTTAAATTAAAAACAAGAGAGCATTGGAGGTTAGTTTTTATGATCCCAACTGTTAATAACTATGCTACAGATATATTGTATGTCTTTGAAACGGAGAGAAAGGAAGGATGTACTGATTATGTGAAGTTGATACATGCAGAGAAATGAAGCTATAGGCTTATCTATAGGCTTAACTAGGAAGGAAATAAAAATTTGTGTCAAAATATAATTTATCTAGGCTGTTGTTTATATAAAAGTATGAATCCATAGACTGGTGACCATAAATGACAATAGTGGAAGAATCAGTTATGGGTTTTGAGAAAAATATGCAACATTCTGGACAAACAGAATGGAGAGGAAATTGGTGGGGAATAAATGGATAGTACAAGATAAGAGAATATAGAAAAAGTTATGGGCTATTGAGGGACTCAAAAAGAATAATTTCTATTTGGCAAATATGTTTGTTTTATATATGTAACAAACAAATCTGTTTGGATGAATGTAAAAGAATGTATATAAATCTAAAAACTTAATTGATTTTTTATGATAAAAAATTGAGAGTATTAGAAAATATAAGAGGAATGAGAGGTTCTAAATGGGGGACAAACCATAGTTTGGCAACATCAAGAATGGATCATGGGACAAATGGGCATGGAAGAAAGAAAGAAACTAAAGTGAATGTAGAATGACTTTAGGATAATAAAGTATGATATATACTTAATGTATTAGAAGATGAATAGTATAGAACAGAACAGAACAAACTGTTATTGATGAGGGAACTGTAAGAGAATAATTGCTGCAAAAATGAAGACAAGAGGAGGTTGAATAATATAGGGAAAAAGTCAGGAAGACATGTCTGCTGAAATAAAAGTTGATGGTAAAAAATGACCAACATGAGATGTGCAGATGGTATCACTTTATTAGCCAAAGTAAGAAAGATGTAGAAGAGCCTATTATAAAAGTAAGAATGGAAAGTGAAATCTGAGAGTGAATGTTAAATATTAGAAAGACAAAGTAATGTTAACCAGTATGCTAAGTGAACTTACAGTTGATGATGAAGAAGTGAAGTGGTAGATAGTTTGGTTTTCTTGGATTCAAAAATAGATAAAGATGTACAATGCAGTGGAGAAGTAAAATGGATATTAATCCTAGGGAGGAAGGCAATTACAAATTTAGACAGGTCATTAAGGATAAGACTTTTGTATGACAACAAAGATTAGAACAGCTAAAGGAATGGTCTAAGTATAGTGTATGACTCTGAAAGTTGGGAACTAAAAACCAGCAAGAAGAATCCTTTGGATTATGGATTTGGAGTACTTACTAAGAATATAATAGATTGTAAAAAGAATACGTCAACCAATTCTTGAGAAAATATATTCTGATTGCTCCTCTGAGGCAATCATCAGCAAGCAGAAAATCACATATGCTGGGTATGAGATGTAAAGAGTTGATGGATTAGCAAAAATGGACCATGCGTGGTAAAGTTGAGAATAGTACAAAGAGAAAATAACAGATAAAACTGATTATTTTTTTCTTCTGTTCAATTGTGTCTGATTCTCAGAGACAAGTCTCTGCAGTTTCCTTGACAAGGTTTTTCAGAAGTGACTAGGGCTGGAAGTGATTAGACCAGGGTCACACAGCTGGCTTTTTACTTAAGGCAGAACTTGAACTCATGGTCTCCCAGTTTCTAGCCTGATGCTATGACCACTGTATCAAAGTGGCTCTTCAAAGGGATATGTCAGGAATGCAATGAACACATGATTGTAGAAAACATTTCTTTTATGAGCACATGGAACTCCTTTCAATGTTGACAGTTTGAAAAAATGCACTAATTTTACAAGTAAGTTTCTGTAAACTCACATACATCCAGGTTTACATTTCTAAACTGGATTCTACCATTCACAGACCAATAAAAACTATATGGTGTTATGTTTTGAGAACTATTTTACCAAAGATAGCACAAAAAAAAAAACCAAATAGAAGCAAGGAATTTAAGAATCAGTCTTGAGAATCTCATTTTTTATCACTAAAGGCCTAGAGGATCTGCATTCTTATTCATGTAACATGTCACAATTTTCCTTGGTAGCCACCCTGTGCCAGCTTAATAGAAATACAGATTATGAAAAATAATGGACTTATATGAGGAAATTAGTTGTGCACAATATGGCTTTTAAATTCTTGACTTACCAATGTACTACCATTCTGCATATTATGCAGGTCTCTATGAGCATGAGCACAAAAATCCAAGCAGGCAGTGACCCCTGAGAATGGGCGACCTTCTTTTAAACCCAAACGACATTCAGGAGCTCTGTGTTCATATTCAGTCTAGAAACAAACATACTTTTACTATTTAATTCACCAAAATTTTAAAACTACATGAGAACCAGATCAGCTCTTGCAAATAGACTTGATAAGCCCTGAAGCTGAGCATTCCATGGTGGGAAAAATACAGCAGTCTGAAATTAGCACTGCTCATTGACTTAGAATTATTAGCAGAGGACAACAGGCTGTAGTATACTTCTTAATTTCATTCATTTATTTTCTCTCCATTTCATAATGACAGATTCTTTTTGCCAACAGTAGTCAGATACATGTTCCAAAAAAGTTCATAAACTGAGATAATGGAAAAAATTCCTCTATTTGTCCTCAGCATCTCATAATAAAAAAAAGAATTCTCCTTTGCAAACTGGGAATTTTTGGGAATTCCATTTTCAACAGATCTACATGAATCCAAGTTGTCATAAATGAACAATAACTGTAGAAATAGACAATAAATGTAGTTTATGGTCTTACCTATACATGCCTGAAAACTTGAATTTGAAGTGCTATTAGCAATAAATACATTTCAACATAGGCATCCATACCTAACCTCAGTGATGCCCTTATAAAGTTATTAAAGAAAAGAGGTTGGATTGTAACAGTGTGATGTATGTTCTGTTTCTTGGCCCTCCCTTCCTGCAGATGTCTTTGTTTCAAATTCTCCCTTCAAAATCAGAACTGTGGAAGGTCTTGCCTTTCTTTGATGGTTCCATATAAAATAAGACCAATCCAGTTCTCCTTTCTCTCTAATCCAGTTCCAACGCTAGCAATATAACCACACACTATTTGATAATAGAATTATAGAGATGGATGTCTTTCCAATTTTATCATTTTGGAGATTTGGGCTGGATTCATACATCAGCTAAGAGAACTGCTGACTTAAGTTTTGATATAAACCTAAGGGAATTGCTTACTTAAGTTTTGATATAAACCAAAGGGAATTGCTTACTTAAGTTTTGATATAAACCTAAGGGAATTGCTTACTTAAGTTTTGATATAAACCCATCCACTGTGAATTGAAAATGATGGTTTAAGCCTTTTTATGACATGTAAACAATATTACTGTGCCTTCTTTAACAGCCGTAATGTATTCTGTGTGAATTCCATCTAAAAAGCTGGAGAGAAGCAAGATTTTTCTCTGACTTTATAGGAGATTTTCAGAAATACAGAGGTAGCCAAAAACAAAACCAATATATTTCTGTTGCTTTCTATTTATTTCAAATTAATGTAAAATAATAAACATGTCTAATTCTATTTCTTTCAAATTAATGGAAAATAATGTTGTTGTTCAGTCATGCAGTCGTGTCCGACTCTTCACGACCCCATGGACTGCATTATGCCAGGCCTCCCTGTCCTGCACTGCCTCCCGGAGTCCTCCCAAGCCCACGCCCATCACACTGACTATGCTATCTATCCATGTCATCCTCTGTCGTACCCTTCTCCTCTTCCCTTCAGTCCTTCCCAGCATCACAATCTTTTCTAATGAGTCCTCTCTGCGCATTATGTGGCCAAAGTACTTGAGTTTCAGTTTTAATATCTGTCCCTCCAATGAGCAATCAGGGTTAATTTCCTGTAGGATTGACTGGTTTGATCTCCTTGCTGTCCAAGGGACCCTCAGTAGTCTTCT
>JANHZU010008115.1:33292-53489 GCA_032468055.1 Acrochordus granulatus
GCGATGACCGAGCCGGTATGGATTTCTGTAATTTACTTCTCATATTTTTATAGGGGGGAGACACTCTTCGTCTGGCTGATGAGATCTGTCCAGTTTGGTTGAACTTCTGGCAGAGCTCTCATCTTCTTCAGAGCACACAAGCCCCCCAACCGCAGCAAGGTGGTACCTCACTGGGGAGAATGTAAAATAATAAATATGTCTATTTCTATTTCTTTCAAATTAATGTAAAACAATAAACATGTAGGCTCCTGAATAAATTCTACTTCCAAAATATTGTTTTGAAAGGTTTATGAGATACATTGGCAAAATATTTTAGCATTAATGTCAAACATTTCTATTTTTCCTTACTCACCTGGTTGTTAAATGCATCAGGTGCCAGTTTCTTGTAAGTTGGTGCCATCAGAGTTGACAAAGTTTGCAGATTGGATTCTAGCTTCTCTTCCTATTTTTTTAAAAAAAAGTTCACTCATTAACAGTTAACTGCTACTTTTAAGTAATATCTTTAATTCTGAAAACACTACAGATATTTCACTCAATGTTATATAATTCAACAGATCATGATACTAAGTTATTTTTCCTTCCTGGAGGAAAGAAGAAAATGTGTCAAAATGATAACTATCTTCAAATATCTGAATGACATTTGTGTAGATAATGAAGGTTGTTTCAAAAAGCAGTAGAATCAGTGAACAGAAATGACAGAAAGTAGATTTTGGCTTAAAATACGAAGAATAGTTCAGTAATATGACAGATTGACTTGGGTAATAATGGGATATCCACTAGCAGTATTTAACAAGGTGTGAATCAGCATCTATCAGGAATCCTAAAACTGAAAATATCTGGATTCAAAGCAGGTTTGAATTTGTTGAACCAAATATACCAATTTTAAATAATATGATTCCATATTCATCCAAACTGATCCAATAGATGTATTGTTTCAGTTCTTGGAATCCTCTATACAGAAGAATATTAAAAATAAAGAACAACAAAAAATATTGATTTGAGGCCTAATGGATCTTTGACTCTGCCAGACTTTTCATACTGAAAAGTTATACTCACTATAACTGAGAAAAGTCGTACTCACTATAACTAGGAAAAAATATATCAGGTTGCATAGGAAAAGTAATTTAAGGATAACCCTACCTCTTTTGGATCATCGCCCAATAGTTTAAACTTTCTTGGGATCTTGCTTCTGGCAAATTTGCAACCATTATAGTACATACTCCATGAACAACCAAAAGAAAAAGAAGCACCACAAGTCTCAGGGTCCAGACCTTGGCACGCACAAGTTCGTCTAGGAAGAAAAAATGAACAAGAAGTATCAGTGAACAGCCAATGCACTACAACTATTTTAAAGCAATTTCTTTATCAACTTCTGATTATTGTTGAAATGTAGCTCTTTAAAATTAAATGAAAGCCATTTTATTTATATAGTGGTGAAGGTGCTAGCACCTTCAATGAATGGTTCCACATCAATCATGGAAGCTACCTGGCTAATTCTGTGCCAGTCACTCTTTTGCTTAATGTACCTCACAGTGTTACTGCTATGTAGAAAAATGAGAGGAGAGAGCACTATTCCTTCAGTGCCTGAAGGAAAAGCAGGATCCAGAACCAATGAATGATTTTATACATCTTCTAAAACAAATTTGACATTCCTAATGATAGAATGGGATAGGGTGATTTTCATCCATTCCTTCTTTTCCCTCAAGATTTTCAACTCTAAGGTGTACAAGAAAGGTCCAGGAATCATCTAGAACAACATAGATGAGAGCACATAGGGTCTCAAAGAGATGGAAGGGAAAGGCTCCATGACCAGCATTAGTCAGCAAGAAGATTTCCTTGATCAAAGGACTTTCCGGGTATGAGCAGAGTATTTATATTTGTGGAATGGCTAATCTATACAAATTCCAAGATAATATATTTAAATTTCAATACCATCAGATATTTTTATAAATCAGTTCATGTGGTATTTTATCACACCATTGCAATTTTGGAAATAAAACACTTTACAGAGTATTACTCCTACAGTGATGATGATGCCTTTGAGAATATGGTATTGTGTCTCATTACAACTATAGGGGCATGGACAGATCATCTGAATAAAAGTGCTATTTAAATATAGTAAAATGATAAGGACTTAACTTTAAATTTATATTGAGAGTGATTTAGATGCAGCATTACATTCAATATACTGAAGGCATTTCACAAGAGAAAATATAAAGCCTGAATTCAAGAAAATATGAAAGGAAAAGAAACAGCAGAGATACACATTTTACACTTGAAAGACCACATAATTTATTTCATGTAAATAGTAAGAAAGAGCTAATAATAGGTAAAACACCTATTTTTCCCTACAAGAGCTGTGAGGTAAATGGTAATTTTGTGTATGTGGTAAGCATGACATTAGATTCTTCTCATGTATAGTGCATGCCTGTTCTCACTGCACAGTCAAACTGGGTGTAATCTGCTGCTCAGCAGTTGGGATAAAACAAAAATAGGTTGATAATGAAATGGATAAAAAATGAGCTCTTTAAAAAAGACAGGTCTTCACTGAATGGTTATAATAAATGCAGCTCTTCATACAGTTACAGGTATTTCTTGACTTACAATCTGCCTGCTTATCATGGTCATACGTCATAATGGTTGTAAAATCAGAAGAACTGATTTTATGACTTTTTTGCAATGGTCATTAAATGAACCCATTGTTCACCCATTAACCAGAAGTAAATGCTGGCATTTTTGGCAAAAATGTCATAAATTATGGTCATGGATGCTGCAAAGGCTATAAATGCGGGCCAGTTGCTAAGTACCCAAAAAGCGATCACGTGATGGTAGGGGTACTCCTAGTCATTGTAACTTTGGAACTGGACTGTAAGTACCTTTGGGGGAGGCCTGTTGTCACTTCAAATGATCACTAAGTGACTGGTCATAAGTCAAAGACTACCTGCACTGCTTTTACAATGAAAGTAGGATCCAGATCTGTAACTGTTCTGCCAATCTGGCAATGCTGTTTGGGAATATTAGGAGTTGTAGTTTCAACACATTTATAGAATGCTAGGTTAGGGGAATAGTGTTTACTATGATCTATGTTTTCTATCTTTAAACTATAGGAAACTTGTACTTCCTGGAGGGAAAGGAAATACATACTTAACTTACTCTTCATTGAGTGCACACCGACGGTTTGTGAGTGTGCCATACTTCTTTAAAGTGTCAGACAATTCAGAGTACAGCTTGTCTGCTAGGCTCCGAGGTATTCCTTCCCACACCAAGATGAGTACAACTATCACAGCTGTTTCACAGCTGTGGCCTGCACGTTCTCGCACTAAACAAAGAAGTTTTTCTTCAGTTCCACTTCGACGAATCACCTGAAAATAGACAAAAAATATGTTTTATGTTTTTTTCCTGTAAAAACATATGGAACTTTAGGTTAACAGGCCAGATTATGCTTTTGTCCAGTTTTTGGTTAACCAGATTTCTGCATATATTTTGCATCCCATAGTTTTCTGGTTCAGCTTGCAGTATCTTTTCTTGTAGAAATTTTCAAAGCATAAGACTTAAAACAGCTAATATGAGCTAGAAAAGGGAATTCTGCACCAATGATCCATCATCATATCTTCTATTCAATCATATATTAAAAGGTATAAAGTAGTAACATCAAAAGTTTATGAACTGTGATATGCAGAGTATATCTTCATTCCAGTTTTTAAGTCTGTGAGTTGTGGGTTTTAAATTTTCATAATTGATTTGGAAAGGCAGAATAGAATAAACTTAACATAATGAAGTAAAAATATAACATAGTGAGTTTGAAGATCCACATATTCTTAAAGGGCTTGTGTACATAAGGCAGTAATTTCATATTGTTATACATTTTCTGTAAAATTTGCTAAGATTGAACAGTTATTAATCTTTTCTTTAAAATATCTCCCCAGTTAACTTTCATGATTTTTAAAAAATCTGAACAACGTTTGTTTTTGCAAATATGTGCTACTTGTAACTATAGAGGTGAACAATATCTTTTATAAGGTCATGTAAACAATTCATACCCATTTAGCTATAGGGCATCCTTGAGCACTTCTGCCTTCTTTCCCTGTGTAGACAATCTTTTCTATTCTTATGGCTTTGCCTTTTTGTCCATATCTTTAAAAAAAATCATATCATGAAATTAGTAAATATAAGAAATATACATCATATAAATGTAAATGCAATCCCATAGGAAGACCAAAAGCTTTTAACTTATAACTTAAAACCCTCTATTTTAATAAAATTATTTATTATCCATAGCATTTTTCAGTTTTTAAGGAGGAAGCAACTCCAGACCAAGCCAACTCAAACCAAAAGAGTAATGTTTTAAATGTAATTTAATTAGGAAAGTTAATTTTGTTTTATATTTGTAACATTTTAAGTTTTTACTCAATTTATATATTTTTAAAAGATGGCATTTATATGTTTGTTCATTAAAAATCAGCTGAATTTATGTTCAGTTAGGCAAATGCAGCTCTCTCCAAAGTCTGGAAAATTTTGTACTGCAAGGACAACAACTGCAAGAATCCAGAATTCAGCTGAGCCTAATACAAACTAGTCATTGTCCAGTTATCTGAACTTCAGCTCCCAGAAATTTTACCAATAGCTACATTGGCTGGAAAATTCTAGCAACTGAAGTCATCACATAGGGAGGCACATTAAGTTGGAAACAGCTGTAATAGATTAGGCAAGTTTTATACAAGCAGGTCTTCTTCACATTAACAATTGTTATTTGAACTTCGCAGATCTGATTACTACTATGTAAAGTGTGTGTCTGTGTGTTACTAATGAATGGACTTTCAAGTTGGGGCTAGAAATTTATACCTACGAACATTTAATGGATTATCCTCATTCCTTAATTAAAGGAAAAATAAACCACAGTTTGCATTTTGTCATGCTTGAAGTGCTATGCAATTTCCCATTTTTCCCTTATAATTTGGCATGCAGGAATAAATGGAATTTATTCCATTTATTTGGAATAAATTTATTCCATTTATTTGGAATAAATTTATTCCAAAGGAATAAATGTTCCTTTAGGAACATGAAGTAATTGATTTCATTATCCAGCCAGTGCCCACGTTCTTATTTGGCAAACGAGTGTATGCCTGTTCCTGTTCACATTTGCTGGCATTTGCTTGGAGTGGGCAGTTCATGACAGCCAACTGCAGAATTGTCAGGTACTGTGACTTTTTAGTGAACAGATTCTTCCCAGGCTTGGCAATGCTGGAATAGCCAACCTAGTAGTAGTTATGGTGGTTTGCAGTGATGGTGTTATTGATGCGCATAGACTGGAAACATTCTGACATGCAAAAGTGGATTAATTTTAATCTGCTGCACACTTTGCTAATTCATTACCGTTCTTCCATGATTTCTCTAATAGCAGCGACATTAGGACCAGCTCCTAGATGAGTATAGAAAGGGCCCTCATCTTTTTCAATTATCTGTTCTGTTTAAACCAAAAAAGAAACAAAAAAAGGTTAATCGATATGTTTTAAAAGATACATCACACAGCTTTGGTATAGTCTACATACGTAAAAATTCAAGGCTTGCACAAGTGAAGGGTGAGGACAATAAAACATTTGTAAGGTCTGATAATATTTCTGTTCTTCATTATGACGTGTCTTAGCATAGTTTAGTTTAGCTTTAGTTTAGCATAATTAAAGGATTCCAATTAAAGCTTATCCTTCCTTAATAAACTATCACAAATACACAACATTTATATTATTCATTTTATAAGCAATTCCAGTCAAAACTTACCAACACAGCTACATGAAGGAAAATCATACTGAGTTTTGACAGGTGTATCCAGCAAGTTCTTTAAAGGTGTTTCTAGTAATTTAGAAGGTGACTCTAAGAAATTATTGAGGGCTGTTCCAGCAGTTCTTTTGGTTGGTGTTTTTTCATTAAAATGAATGGCTTGTTGATCTAAAGAGATGGCATGGCTGTTGCAATCTGCACCATTAGAATTCCTTGTCAGAATGGTAATGGGCCCTGCAGCCTCAATTTTCACGTGTTTGGGTGATTTAATAGTAAGGGACTTGTGATCAAAGGGTGTTTTGACTTGAATCTGTTTCAACTGCTGCTCCATGGTTTCAATGATACTTTTTTGTTGCATGTTCTCACAACCAAAGTGCTGAACCTCTTGTTTAATTGCTTTCTTCCATGTTTTGTTTTCCAACTGTCCAACTGGTGGAGGAAGGCAAGCATTCGCTTTTGGGCCAGTTTCAGCTTTTATAGATTTGAAGCCCATAGCTTGACATGAGTCAGATTTACTTTGGTTAATTTGTTGTTTATTCAAAATATGCCATCTGATAGCAGCATGCTTTTGAAAATCTTTGTGTGATTGAGAGGGAAGATAGTGACCATGGCTCTGATCTATTGCATGGGATGCTGCTTGCTGATTATAGGGTGAGTATCTTTGTTGAATCTGAGTACCTTGTGAGTTTCCCACATTGGTAGTCAAGTTAGAATATTCCTGTGCTTGCTGGAAGGGCAGCTGTAGAAATGAAGTTGGTGGAGATGGAAGTTTTTGTTCCTGAAAGCCCTGGGGAAGATCTTGTTTACGAGTTATACTATTTGGATAATATTGTATATGCTGAGACATATTTTGAGTTAAGTGCTCTGTGTTTATGGGATCTTCCTTTTTCTCAGAAACCAAGTGCATGATGTTTGAGCAGGAATGCTTCATTACATTATTTGCTTTAAAAGACTGATTATAAAGGGAGTTTTTATTGGCTGTATTTGAAATACGGTCCATTCTTGTCTGGGGGATTTGTACTGGGAATTCAGGTGATTTGAAGTAATTATTTATTTCAAAGCACTCTTCTAATTTAAGCTGATTTAAGGATGTTCCTTCACCTTGCTGTTCTTGGCTACTGTTTGACTGGGAAAAGATCTGGGGCAATTTTGTGGCTTGTATTTGTTGTGAAGAGTTCATTGTTACATGTATATTCTGTGGAGGTTGTATTGGTGGCAAAACATGCGAATGTATGAATTGCTCATTATCAAGTGGAAGATCTAAGTGCCGAGGCTTTAACTGTGTCTCCAAAGTCTGGTGGAGTTCAGCTTGTGATTGAAAGTGAAAGTGCCTTGAAGTTTGCTGCTGATCATCCATCTTTTTGGATTGTGATGAGTGCTTTTGAAACGGGATTTGCAAATCAGGAGTAAAATGATGAGGCAGTTGTTTTGCCTCACCCTTGAACAGTGCTGGTATTTGCTCATTCTGTGTAATATTCTGGTAGCAAGATTGCCCTGTAACTCCTTTTGATTCATTGGAGCTTCTATATTCTTTTGGGTGTGTCTGCTTAGTTGAATTTGCTTGGAGTTGAAGCATGGTCCTCAAAAATATTTCATTTGATTTTGGGGAAGAATCACTGGAGTGAAAGTGAGGGGAACTCATTCTCATCCAAGCAGCTTGTGAATGAGCTTGTGACTGCTGCAAATGATTTTTCACCAGATGTTTTTCATTATCAGGACTAATTTCCTGATTAATTTGGCTCAGAAGATGTGGAAAATGTTGCAGTTCTTTACTGGTTCCAAATTTTTGTGGATTCTGAATTTTAGACTCCAGTTTAGACTGAATTTCACTGGGATATTGCTTCCTTATACCTAATGTCACTGTACTGAGTATCACATCTGTTTCACCCCCAGATGTTTGTGAAACCTGCATCTTGTATTGATGACTCTGTTGAAAACTAAGACCTTGTTGGCAAAAGTCAGAAAAAATGTTTGCATGTTCCCCCTGATGATGTGGTTGTCCTTTATTATTTTCTTCTTTAAAATTGGAAACATTACTAGGCTCTTCTGAAGTCCCAATGGGGAGTACATTGTTTATTTCCTGCCCAGAAGAAGATGGTGCAATAGAGGGTACATTAAAAGAATCATTCCTGAACATGGAATCTTGTTGGAAGGAAGCACCAGTTTCTTCTCTTGACTGTGACAAAATCTCTGAGCTATTGTTACGAGCGTTCAGATTGTTGTTAAGATTGAGTGAGAAATCCTGACTGGGAACCTGCCCCGTATTTCCTGAAACTTCACAGTTGTCTGTTAGTGACTCATAGATACTTTCTGGTTTTTGCTGCCCTGAATTTATTACTTCTGAATTCTGAAAAGAGGAGCTTGCTTGTAAAATGGATCCTTTGCTGGAATTTTCTGTGTTTTGGACTTCAGTAGTTACAGAAGCTAGCACCTGAGGCAGCTCAGAGTCTGAGGTTTGAGGGGAATTTATCTGCCCTGAGGTATGCAATGAATGTGATGTGCCACATGCCAACACATTAATAGCCCGAGTGTTTATGGCATTTGCAAAAGATGTAGTTGTCTGCATTCCAATGAAAACATGTTGTGGATTATACCGAGTCAGGTTTTTTTCCAGGAATTCACCATGCATAGAAGTTTCCATAGAAGAAGCAGACATTATAGCACCATTAGGCATCAAAGCTGCCTTATTCTTATATGCCATGACAGTATCCCTGTTGTGGCAGTTACTATTTTCACCTGCCTGTTCATTCTGAATCAGGGGAACAGGAGGAGATTCTGAAGCACCAGAATTGCATCTTAAAGACTGTATAAGAACTGAAGTTGTATTTTGTTCTGTTCCAAAACCCACAACATTCTTCTCACTGCATGAATTAGAAGCACCTGTTTGGCTGTTGACAGAGAATGAGCTGTCTTGTTCTCTTTTTCCTTCTTCATCTTGTTTAAGTTTCTTGTTCTGGTGTAGCCCGTATAAAGATGGCTCACTAAAAGTGCGTTTTATCCCACCATTTTGCAAATACACACTGCAATGTTTCTTTTGATGAAACAGGTCAGGGCTTATTCGACTACTTTCATTCCTTTTTGCAGGATGCTTTATTCCATAGTTGGCCTTCTCATGCAGCCACATATGGTTGTCATTCAACTCACTGCAGAACTTTTCTGTTGATGTGTTTCCATTATGCAGTTTCATTGACAAAGACTCTGCTTGGCAAACATGAGGAGGTGGAATTAAAAAAGGATTTAAACCATTGCCTTCATCATGATTAGTTCTATCCTGTTCCATCTGGATTACTCTAGGGCCATCCACAAGATTATCCTCTTACTGGATCTGAAAAGAAATAAAGAGAAAGTTGTGTTCATTTGGCTATCAGAATATTATTTTATCACATCTATATAGTATGTAAGCATTCATGTCCCTAAATGGACATCTATATCTAATTTTAAAGGTTCTCTGTTTCCTATAGCAAAAGTAGCTTCACAGATTATAATAAATATGGAATACTTCATGAGCCCTGGAGGCCCCCATGATCATTCCTCTGCAATTTGATAAGGTGCTTTTGTAAGATTTTAGAAATAAGTACAAGAAAAATCGAGACACCATTTCTTTTAATGCAATGATTTTCTTTTATTATTGTCAGGCCCCCAGAACCAAGAATGAAATACAGAGTGGCTTTTAAGCAGTTTCCTTGATTGTTCTTTACCTGCAGACAGAATCTTGCCAGACTAAAGAAACAATTTGCATAACTATAAATATACTATGGGAACTGCGATGGAGGAGCCATTTTAACCATATTCTCTGGACCAAACTTTCCAACTTCTGCTGCCTCTTTGCCCTCTAGAATGCCACCCCTCCCTCCAAGCAATCCAGGCTACATCTACCCATTCACCTGAGAAAATTAGGCCCATATATTTAAAACATATGGCTAATGCTGATGTGAGAGAAGGAAGGGTGGAGCAAGGGGTTAAGAGGGGATCAGCCTTGTGTTGTTATGCATGCACAAAAAACAAAGTTCCTCGTAGGGACCATTAGCCTTATCTGGAGAGTACATATATCAAAGCAAGAGATATATGATGAAATAATTTTACTTTGGCATATAAAGCTTATAGTGATGTTTCCTTCTTCATTGGAACAGACTTCAGATCTGTTGGACTGCAATACCCAAAATATCCAAACTGCATTGAGGAAGAGAGTACAAAGAATGACCTTGAGGATATTAAATGACAGTTTTGAGTTGAAATTAAAACAAAACAAAAAATCAGCAAACGAAAAGTGATGTGATATGTATGTTTGTGGAGATACCTGGGACCAGCTGTCCAACTTCTTTTTGAATGCTTAAAGCTGCTTTTGTGATTGGAATAGAGGAGATCTTTCCCTGAGTATTCTGAAATGCCTTTTCTAAAAGATTGGCAAAGCCCTAATAAATAGATTTGTTATTAAAACCTAGAATACAGTTTTAAGTGAAATAATTTTTGTAATTAAATATTGTTTTTCTTCAGAACAAAATGTGAATATGAAGTCCTCAATATGATTAATTCACATTATTAAATAGTTAATAATAGTAATAAACAGTAATTGCTGCACCAAAGGCTGAGCTTGGGAAGACTCCGGGAGGCAGTGCAAGACAGGGGGGCCTGGCATAATGCAGTCCATGGGGTTGCAAAGAGTTAGACATGACTGTGTGACTGAACAACAAAATTATAACACAGCAAGGTTTGTCTGCCAAAGTTGTACAATAAATATTACTTTTGAGTGTTATATTCATCATTCTGCAATTTTACTGTTTTACTATCAGAAATTACCAAAATGAATATTTTAGCTATTGTCTAAAGTAGCCAAAAGTATAAATGTTAATGAGGTCTGGAACATCTCTTGTGTAGATCTCTATATTCAAACAATATTCTTAAAAAATCCAAGTTCAGGATTTGGAGAGGAATAAAGAGTAATTCTTGAGATAAGAGAGAAGTATGTTTTCTCAGTATATAACAACGTTCTATAAAATTATTAAAAATCTGATGAAATAAAAATGCTTGCATTTTCTAATCAAGAAGAATCTTTAGACAACAGTATTTCTTCCCAAATAGGTCTGCCCAACATGATCAATAATATATCTGTTTTTCTTATGGGTTTTCAGAAGAAGAACTTGCATCTGTTGCATTTCTGACAGGCAATGTAACAGCAAAAAGGCAGATGCACATTTGAAAGTCAGATCAGACTGAAGCTTCATGAGAAGGTTTTGACTTTTACAAGGCAGAACCAATCAGGACCTTGGACAGAGTATCATGGAAGAATGGCAGGAAATGGCAAAGGTCTTCTGTACAAGCCTGTTGAGTTCATTCATCTGTGGTTTTGGTGACCTTAAAGAGCAGCTGCTGTGCTCTGTATCCCTGGGCTCCTAAAGCTTAGGAGAAATTCACCTTACAGATCTGAGAAATCTGATTTGGCAACATTTTCTGCTGTAGAAGATCTTAAAATGAAGGGGTGAGATATCCTCCCATGCAATTTAAAACAAAGGATATTCCTTTGTCACCTTGTAACAGTGGAATAAATAGTTTTCAGGTCCTACCTTGTGATAATATTGAGAAGATGTTTTGAGAAATATTATTTGTAATCCATGTGATAATTATCTATTATCACATTAATTAACTATCTAGAGAGAAGACATTGAGCAAGAAGCGGGACTGCTGACTATTTCATGAAGAATCTGTGTTCTTGAGAGAGAATATTCTCTAATTGGTCCTCATTATCTTGAAGAATGTGGTTGCAGAGCCTTTTCAAGAAATGTAGATCCTAGATCTTTCTTAAAAAGTTATTTTCCTCTTCCCCGCTCCTCATCCCCTTGAGCAAAATAATGGGTAGAAAGCAGTGAACAAATTACATCTTGTACTTTTTTCCTGGTTCAATGTGTTTATGTTTGTTCATGGCTGATGGGAGGAGGTTACAGAATTACCTAATTAACTGATCAAGCGACTAACTAGTGATGGGAGTTTACTCCTCTGCCAATATCTCAGTTCCAATTAGCAGTCTTTGGAAACAGCTGTGAGTTTTTGACCAGAATGAATAGTCAACAGGGCAGATAGAAACAGGACCATGTAGTGGGTGAAAGCAGCATAGAGTAAAAATAAAGGTCAGTTTAGTGATAATATAATAAACTAGGACTCCAAAAATAGGAGCTTTAAACAAAAAAGAAAATGAAGTTACCAATAATAATTACTATTATTCTCCAGGAGAGCATGATACTTCCAGTTTCTGCATGAGATGCAACCCTGACAGCTTCCTTATCTGTTGACTTCAATTCACAGAATTCTGAACAATGGCTGATAACAGAATTCTAGGAGTGAAAGTCTGCAGATTTGGAAATCACTAAGGTTGGGAAATAGTGGCCTAGAATATCCAAACTATGCGCATTATGTTTCACTTCCCTGATTTTCAACTCTATAAAACTAACTAAACTTTTTGAGATTAATGTCTTTATGAAATACAAATGATCAAATTAAAAAAAATCATTGGCACAATTAGAAGCTATGTCTCAGCTGTTATCTTGTCAAGAGCTTGAAATTCATTTTTAGAAATAGTTTGATCACTCTTCTACATTATAAGCTGCAAGGTGTATTTTGAAAATATTCACTTGTTTTTTTAATCCTTATTGATGTAACTTTTCATTCATTTACATTTGATTTTTATTTGCATCATAAGCTTACATTTTGGAGTATTCCCATTCTGAAAAATTTCTTGATAGGCAAACAGGGGGAATACTTTGGATCACTTTACTGCTAATCAATTTTTTAAACCATATGAGTTGCTGCAAGAGGCATTTGGACTGCCCCAAATTGCAAAATGGCAATATATTTAATTTGTATTTTAATTAAAAAGGAAAGTCTACTGTTGCAGTAAATATTATTTTCAATAACTTTTTCTATATATTAACTCTCTCTCTCTATATATATAATATAATTTATATATTAATTTATATAATTAACTATAAATTAATTTATAATTTAATTTAATAATTTATAATTTAATTTAATATATATTAAATCAAGATAGATAGCATCTCTGAGCTAAATTAGATAATTTGATTGTGAATAAAAACATAGATATAACAAGTATAACAACAATCTGATGGAACGGAGATAATTAATGTGATACAGTCATTCCTGGATAAACATTTTATGAGAAGGATAAACTGAAGTGGGTTTTTGCTCTTCATAGCAAGGAGGATATAAATTCTAGAAAACTTTGGAAAACCAGATTATTCCATAGAATTACTATGGGTAGCAATATTGCACACAAATGTAAAATAAAACTGGTGAAAATAGAGCATTCTAAAATTGGTGAAATGAATCAAAGAGAAATATTGGACTAAAATGGTCCTGAGTTTGACCCAGCATGCTTTATTATTTCAAAATTTAATTGGCTGATTTAGCTTACTAAATATGCTTTAGTGTGTTCATATAAACATTATTTTTGGATTTGAAAAGATACTCTGAGTCTACAAGTAGAAATGAACTAAAGTTCTGGGAGCTTCTGGTGACCCGTAGAAGTTTGATGGGATCCCTGGACTTTGGGGAAATATGGCAGAGTTTGCGAGCTGGTTTGAAAGGTGGAAAATGAATTGGACAGGCAGTACCATTCTGGTAGTGATGGCAGAGGCAAATACTATACCTGATATTTTACACTGCTTCTACCTTCCAGCCCCTTAGGACCCCCTGGGATCTACCCCAATGCTTATCATTGAATCCACAGTGGGCCTGAGCTCAGATTTTTCAGTCTAATGCCAGGCCAGCCTTTGGCCAGTGTCTTATTATCCAGAAACTCATTATGAATGAGATAATGGAGATGATGTACATTCATCCTGGTGGACTTAAGGAAGCAGTAGTCCACCCTTCTTCAAGAAGCCATCCCTGGAATCTAATGATCCAAATATTTCTGATCCACTTCCAACCTTCACTTCTTGAAGAGGACCTTTGCTTTCTTTCCATAGTTAATTTCTTTAAAACAAATTTCATCTCAAGGGTTTATATATAATGAAAATCAATTTATTTTAAGAAAAAATTCAAACACTATTATTAATTAATACATTTCAGTTTTTATGTTTAAGTTTTATTGGAAATTCAAAAGCTATGAAGAATTCCATAAGAAAATCTTCAGGAAACATTTTACCGTTTGGATTTGAATAAGAATTTAGGACTTCCTCTTCCTTTAGAAATATTTCAGGAACTACTGAAATAAAGTGTTAAGATGGGGAACTGGTTAAGATAAATTGTAAAAGAAAAAACAACATAATCCTTATCTCTTTTGATTTTTCTTTTAGCATTTTATTAGCTATGCAGAACTATGTATACCATTCCTATATAATAGTTCCTTAGCAAGAAGAAAATTAGGTAGGAGAAAGCCCCATTAACTAGACTCACAAGAAATAATAGCATTGACCTAGGGCAAGAAAGAAAAATGGGCAACAATCAGGAAAAAAAACCTATGTAAGTCCCCTCCCCTGTAAATATTCTAATATATATTTATCTGTACAAATCAGGAAACAATAAATGATAGCAATTAAGGCAATGCTGCACCGTGCCACAAAGGATCCATATTGCACTGTGATTCTTTTTTTCTTTTTAACTGAGTAAATTGTATCTTTTCTAAGCAAGCTGTATTCTACTGCAGTTTACTTTCCACTCTGTTCAGTAATTGTATTTGAGCTGAGACACTCATCCACATTACTATTTTTTTTCTATCAGCCATTATGTGTTAAAAATTCAGGGCACATCAGTTGCATCTGCGAAACAATTATTGCATCTAGGAACAACTCTGCAGTCTAATCCATCATAATTATGACTGGCCTCCTTGAAGATGTCATGATGCGTGACTTAGAACAGCACATTAGTATGCAAATGGATGAGGATCTTATTTGTCCAATATGCATTGTAAGAATTTCACTTCTACCAACTGATGCTTTGAAGCATTTTATTTTTCATATGGGGCACAAACAGTAAGTACCAAGACAGGCACGTATTTCTCCTATTGGTTTGCAAAATATCTTTTTCATCAGTCTTTCCTTACTCTTACACATTTTCTTTTACATTTTTGCAACAGGTAGGATTTAACAAATATGCCAAAACTTCATATAAAAAGGTGCATTATAAATTGTGGTTATCATAGTTTCAATTGATTGCAAAGATATTATTTTTTTAAAGCCTCACCATTTTTTTTCATCTGAGACTGTGTAAAAAGGACAAAATACTGTAAGTCAATAAACACTACCTGACAAGATCCTACCTACTAGTTAGAAAGTTTAGAAATAATTAGAAAGTTTGCTACATGTATTCTCTGTCCTAAAACCAAATTACACAGCAGGTGTGATCATTTCAATGATTATATTTATTGCACCTGTTTTGTTGTTTTATTTTCAAGTATAACTATTTATATAGGCATTTATATAGGCAACACAACTATCAACTATTTATATAGGAATCAGATTACAGTAGGTCAATGAGGAAAGCTTAAACTTTTCTGACCAAATCTTGTCATTGAAAGAAAGCTACACACACATGCACACAAACAACACCAGACAAATGTAAGAATATTCTTGGATTAGACCAAAATCTTCTTGAGTACAACACTCTGGGTTACCTGGTCGTCAACCACTTCCTTGGGGGGAGCTTTCATCTCTCTTTTTCTCAAATATTTACAGTTGTAACAAGCATTATTTAAAAGAACTCTGTTTTCACTTATGAGCAGATTGTTTCTTAACACGACATATAGTTCTTTTTGCATGAACTTCCATTTTGTGCTTTTCATAATTCTGATGCTCTTTAATACAAACTATTTAAAATTACATATCATCCATGAATCTTAGACACAGATGTCCCATAGAACTACTTTTTTAGATAATACATTTAGTATTTGTCAATATTTTGTTTCAGAAGGGACTCTAAAGCTATAACCTTCCATTTTAATCTATGTGCTTGGACTTTGTATTTCCATATCTCGTATCAGTATCATGGCCCATAATATCCTTCATTCATTCCAATTTCTCCAAACTGGCAGCATAATCACAAGATTTGTGCATATCATTTTCTTAGAATTTTATAATTAACCATTTCTCATTTTCTTTATGATTCTTTCATAATTATTTCTAAAAAGTGTCAGAGAACATAAGAAATAATATGGAACTTATTAAAATAATGAAGCTTTTGGTCTTGTCTAATAAAAAGGAAAAGAAACTGATTAGATAAAGACATAAAAATGTTTTAATATAAACAATGTAAAAAGAGAAAGAATATCATGAAGTTCTATTTCCATTCAAATTATGTAAAATAACAGTATAAGTTGTGCATTATGTTGTTTACAGTTTTTTTACTCTAAACTTACTTGAAAGTGTTCTGACTATGAAATGTTCTACCCACATCTAAATATTATAGCTGTCCTTGTTTTGTATCATACTTAAAATAACCAGTTTGATGTCTTGCACATACCAGAGATTAAAGTGCTACTTAATGCATGTTGAATTTCTTGGGGGATAGAATTGTAATGATGAAAAGAACAATTTAAATAATCAAGATCAATCATTGCTCAGTGAAGACATTTAAATCAAATTATTTTTGAGAAATATCTATCTAACCTGTCTGAAGACATCCTGCAAAGAAGGCCTCAACACCACCCTAAGAATTGGTTTCACTGTCCAACTATTTTTTAGAGAGGTTATTTTTTTAACATTCAGTTAGATTCCTATAATCTAAGGCCATCAGTTTAAGGACATTAGAAAACAAATGGCTTTTATATGTAATGAATGGTTCAAAAATCTGAATGAATAAATAAATAAATATCCTTTCAGATACAGGATTTGAAGAGTGCTTTAGTACTCTACCTTATTTTTTTCCTGGGAAACTATTATATGTTGTTATTAACTTTAATTCTTGCCAATTTAGTATATTCTTCTATACATATTCTTAAAATATTCTGTTTAATATGTAGTTATATTTTCTTTATTCTTTATTGCCTTTGTTTTTTAAGCTTACTATTTCTTAATCCTTTTCTTCATTTTCTGTCATTTGCATAACACTACTTATTTTGAAAAAGTAAGTATGATAGGTATGTAAATAATATAACACTATTTATTCTGAAAGAGAAAGTGTGATGGTTTTGTTGATACATATGCTTCTGAACATTTTCCAAGATATGTCATTGGATATCATCAGAGAAGAGAAACTGAATGTTGCCTCCCTGAAAGAAAAATAGGGTGTAATTTTTTTTCAGTCAACTTGCTGATCTGATTTGTATCACAGAAAAACTGGTTAGATAAAATAAAAGAAGTACATCTCTCCAAGGTCCACCTAAGTTCACCATGTAGCCACTCACTAGAAGAAGAAGATGTAGAGATACTATATATATAACTACATATTCCATCTATCAGTCTTCCAGTTTTAAATAGCAGTGTGGGAAAACAGACAATAAGAATAGGAATTCTGATGTACCATTTGTCACTATTCTTTTTTTTTCTTTAAGTTAACAGAAGTAAAATTAAGAGATGTGGTAGTTTAGGGGATTTTGTATACACCTGAGTATGTTCTGTTAGGAAACACTCAGGATTTCATATTCTGAATATCTACTATAGTTGTCCAATGGTATCCAACTGTACTCATTAAACAGGTCACATGCTTCATCTAATTTTCTATTTCAGGTGTGTGAAGAACAGTAATATTCCATTAAACTACTGCAGTAATAGATATGGAAGAACAGTAATATTCCATAACACTACTGCAGATCATTTTCTGTTACACTTTATGTATTCAGAACCCTTACGGAAGAAAAAGCAAGAAGCAGGAGCTGATTAAGAATATATGGCTCACAGGACTAATGGATTCAAAAGGTTTGTTCTTGATTCCTGGCTATTTTCCTGTTATCCAAAATCAGCAATTTTGTTGAAATCTTGCTTGGAATAAGTGGATGACTTGAGTGGATTTCACTCCTTAGTGTCATTTCTTAGCCCATTGAACAGAGTCAAGAAAGTTCCCTAGTTTTCAAATGCATAGGAAGAAAAAATGACATTAGTAAAAAAAAATACAAAATGTATCCAACCAAACAGGAGCTAGATCTCATTCAGTGACTAAACAAGCTGCAGAACAAACAGCTTGTTCTGTTTGTAATAAATGTAGGAAAAGAAAAAAAAACCCACTGTCACTAATGTGCTCTCCACAGCTGTTTAACATAACTTTTTAAAAATTGTATTTGTCTTATAAGAAAATAAAGATCTCTCAGTTACCTGACTACTTTGCACCATTTTAAAGATAAAATTATCTGTATCCCTCCATGACTGTGGCCACTAATGATGTCCAGCAAATGCATATAGTTTTTATTTGTTTAGTTACAATGGATATGCTTCTATTTATACAGCCCAAGAACCATTTGTTTTTTGCCTAGTTCATGATCTTTCTGGTTTTAAAAAGCAATTGAGGGGGGACTGGTTAAAAAGGTTCTGCCAGAAGCCAAGTCTCATTTATGATACAAAGAGGCTTCTCTTGTGGAAGAGATGGCTAACTAGATGATACGTTATGTTTCATAGCACATGAATTGAGTAGATTTTAATTATTAATGTATATGGTGGAAAGGCAGAATATAAATCCAATAAAAAAGGTAAATTTTTCCCTTGCCAGTCGTAGCCGACTCTAGGGGGAAGTGCTCATCTCTGATTCACAGGTGAGATAGCCAGGACCCCTCCCTGGTCATGTGACTCGGATAACTATATGACAAGGAGCATGGACACTGTTATCTTTTCCACTGAAGGTAGTACCTATTTATCAACTTGCATGCTTTTGAACTGCGAGGATGGCAGGAGCTAGGCAGATGATGGGGCTGATCCATTACACAGCAGCTCTTGGGTCTCAAACTCGAGCTGCCGACCTTCCAACTGACAAGCCCAGCGTCTTAACTGCTTGTGCCCATAAATCCAATACAGAGATGCAATTAATGGAAAAACATCCAAATTGTATTTTTTCCATGTAATTTCTCTCTGAATAAAATTATTCCTTTTATCATGCCTCATCCTTGATGAGATGGTATCAGTAACTTTCGATTTTACTGGTGAATTTCAGCTTGTATAATAGCTGAAAAAGGAACAATAGCCTTTCTGGAAATGTATTAACCACAGCGTCCAACTAAACACAGCATTTATATGTAAATGCAGGAAGAGCTTTCTCTCTGCTTGACAGCCACATTTTAGAGGCAGTCAAAACCAAAGCAGCAGCAGTTACCAGAATATACAAAGGCATACACATTGGAAGGAACAGGTGCTGGTCTTTTTATGAGAGTCATGTCACTGTAGCACACCAAACGTAATTTTAGCAAGGCAAATATACCATTCACAAATACATTCTTAAGACAAAGATCAGCAAGAGATCTCTGAAACCAGACAGAAATGAAACAGTCTAAGAAAATAAGTTGGAATAAAATAACAAGTCAACCTTGGAAACTCTCCTCTATTTTCTTCCAAATCTTGTTCATGGATATTTACACAGTTTCAGTTTTTATGATGGTGGTAAAGTTACTTTTTCATCACTGAAATAATAATAATAATCCTTTACTGTTTTCCTTTAAGGCGTGCTTGCCCCTGCCTAGGGGCAACCAAATGAGCAACTCCCTCATTTATTACTCCCTGTACTTACAGCGGCAATTAAAAATAAGTTTACAACTACTCCTCACATTTATTACTTTTGTAAATCTGTAAAGCAAAGAAGATCATAGGCACAGTCCGGTTACACTGAGTGACCACTTTGCTAAATGACTGAGTTGCCAGTCCTAATCATGGTAGCTAAATAAGGACTTCCTGTATTTGCCCTAGTGCCTCTGGGAGAAAACAATACTTTTTTTTCCTTGTCAATGTTTGCATGCTTGGTTGCACTGTTTTGTATTGTGCTTGCCTAGTTCTTATGGCAAATCAATGCATGATGTGATGAGGTGTTTGTTCTGCAGCTTGCTTGTTCTAGATAGAATCACAGGGGTGAGAGAAAATGAGTGGCCTGGGATCACCTAACTGACTTCTGTGTCTAAGGGAAGTCTGAATTTCCTTGCTTCTAGTCCAGCACTTTAACCATTAAACCATGCTGGCTGTCAGAGAGAACATTACATAAAACAATATACATCAAAGGGTTGAATCCCACATATCTATGTTCATTTAAATTAAAAGAACAGAAAAATGGGCAGCTTTTTATTCTGAGTTACCAATTCTGTAGAACTACATCACTTTAACTACAGTGGGGCAAAAAAGTATTCAGTCAGCCACCAATTATGCAAGTTCTCCCACTTGAAAAGATGAGAGAGGCCTGCAATTGTCATCATAGGTATACCTCAACTTTGAGAGACAAAATGTGAAAACACATCCAGACAATCACATTGTCTGATTCGGAAAGAATCTATTTGCAAATTATGGTG